>MJUT01049894.1:598058-618235 GCA_002080005.1 Gigantidas platifrons | reverse complement strand
TTTTCTCACTTTTGAGACAGACCAGTTCCTATTTTTAGCGATGTGAGATTGTCTTATCTTGCACTAGTGCAAGACAAAAAAATCACGTGCGTTTTACCGGCAAATACATGCTGTACAGTTTATGTCAACTGCCCCCAGTTCTCCATGCTTCACCAATAAAACCACGATTCTATTACATAAGTATTTTTAAATTAATGTATGTATACTATTCTGCTAGCTAATAATTTAACTATCGTGCACCTTTCATGTTTCACGGTGTATGACTTTCAAGTCAATGTTTGTTTACTTTGAGTAAATAATAAAGTGCTCTCCCTTGTTAGTAACTAACGTACCTCCCTTTGACCAAATTCAAACATTTTTTCACAGCCACAGGTGTAGTGTTGAGTTACATTTATCATATATTTATTAAATACATTGTATTTTATTATGAAATACATTTAAAATACTGCCAAGACACGGATGCATATGAATAAATTGAATATTTACTTCAGCAATGGAAACAAAATTTGCGGGAAAACGCTCGATCGGGAATGTAAACAAAACAAGTAGGTAACAGCTGATAAAAGTGAGAAATAAAATCAAACACCGGCAAAAAGTGCAAGACAGGGAAATCTCCGACACCCTCGGGTGTCGGAGATTTCCCTGTCTTGCCCTTTTGCCGGTGTTAGATTCTATGTATCTCACACCGGCAAAAACAGGAAGTGCTCTATCTCAAAAGTGAGAAAGAGCAGTCTTGACCAAATGTCGTATCGAACATAGTAGATGGAAGCATAGTGATCTATTAAATAATGAGGAACGACCGTAAGGTATTACTTGTAATTCCTATTGTCCAATGAAACATCATTTTAAGTGACTGCGGAGATGTTGCCGACATTCGTCAAACATACTACAACGTCAACACTATATCAGATTTATTTACAAATGTCGCAGACGACACAATTGTGAATTTTGTAAAAGAAATTGATAAATATACAAAAATATAGTTAGATAACATACGTTCTAAATATATGGTTGTACCTTTTTAATGTTTCTTTTATTTGTACATATAACCCGTTTGTTTTATAGACAAATATGTTTTATTTCTAAAGCTCTAGTATGTGTGCAAGTTAATATAACATTTGTTTACGCCACGATATAGCTGGAATACTGCTAAAGTTGGCGCTAAGCACCAATCAATCAATCAATTTACCCCTCTTTCATGGTCGAATTAAATATTACAAGAATATGTCGTATTAAAGACGGGAAACTATATAATATTTTACATGAACAGACTAGATTACAAACACAACATCATGTAGATAAAAAAATGTTGCCCTGTGTTGGGACTACGGGTGAAATGTCTGAACTACTACTTACTGTCCCTTCAGCAAACAATCATTTAATTTGCCAAATGTAACAAGATATTAATCCGACTGGCGGTTGTGTAACAATGGGAATACTTCTGGACACAATAGTAGACTCGAAGTAACAATGTATATATGGCTAAAATAATATAATCCCAATAAAGTACCAACAACCTAAGCGACTTCCATAATTGTGTCATGGTATTTCCCCCTTATTAGAAATTACACCATGGTGATTCCGATATGGGATATGTTCTCCCTTTTATAAAAACTTAAAAGATACAGTCGTGGAATGTTTTAACTTTTTTTACTAAAAAAAAATACACATATTTTTGCGCTACCATGAAACTAAACTTAATCATAAACCCATGTCAAGGACTTCACATTATTTCTTAACTCGAATAATTCAGCGCCCTCTATCCGCTGTCGCTCCTCGAGGGCTTGAACTCGCCTCTTGTTAAAAATCCTTCAAGTGCTCTCTGAATTACGTGATCAATCAGCGAGCTTCTTTTTCTTGAGTGTGCGCAATTTCACTTCCGTTAGAGTAATGTATTGTTTACAAACATGGAAGTGGACGCCGCCTTGAGTTCTATCGAGACAAAATACTCGTTTGATTTCAGATGTTAGGTTGTTAAGTAAAAAACATGAATACAATGTACACATGTCGTATCTAATCGTTCCATCGCACATGTTTACAAACATTGAGAAGCTCCACCTCTTTTTCGCGCGTAATTCAAGTAAATAAATACCCATAATTCACTGGGCTATCAATTCTTCCGGTTGAAGGATTTCCCAGGTGAATGCATTCAGGCGTTAATGAAGCGATCGATAGTGAGTGGAACATAACGACTGGATTTTTCGGGTTAATTATTTCTATAAAACAATCCTACTTTTTGCTTGAATTTTCTAAGAAAGTCCTACCACAAGAGTAACACGTCAGGTGCCACTAGTGGACCAGGAACTGTCATTCCCTTCCGGAGCACCTGCGTTCACCCGAATTTTTAGTGTGGTTCGTGTTTCTCGATCATTCAGTTTTCCGTGTAGTGTTTTACAGATCTTTGTTTGTCGTTTTGTCCTTTTTCTTTTGGCCATTGTATTGTCTGTCCTTCCTCTGTTCTTGATTACTCCTTTGGTATCTTCAAATTATTCTTGCTTCTTAAGAATTCAAGGAAAACTTACTAACATAGTTAGTGTCAATATATATATCATTGTATTTTTTGCTTTGAAATAACGCTATATATATACATTGTAGTTTACAATTGTCACATAGGAAGAGGGATATTGTTTTAGTTTAATTAAAGGAATACTCCAGTCAGTTGAAAAGTTGTTTTAATTCAATTCATTATCACTTTTTATTCATAAATAACTTATTATTTTTAAAAAAGCACCTTTATTAACATTAATATACCCAATTAAAAATGTGAATATTTGGAATTTCCTGTCGTAGTGTAAGCGGCCATGACACCTATTCATGTGACGTCACAGGGCCGTATCCAGTTAGTTGAATAAATAACATGTATCTGACTCTTCCCAACATCGTGCCCGTTTGATTATGTTTTAATATAAGATCAACTGCAATACAATGTTTATAATCGTATATCGTTCTAAATTTTTTTTCTTTATATTCCCATCCAATGTTACATTTTCATAAAACAATGAGTTTATTTGTATCGGGAGGGGGGAGGGTCTACGTATAATTTCATCTTAGAGAATTTCATGTTTTACGTGATTGGCTGTATAGTTAAATAACTGTCAGTTTTAACTCATTTTATGCGTACACGTGCTTTTTTTTTCTTTTTTGTCCCCAATGCTGTCGTACTTTCCCGTGTTTTTCGAGGTCACTGGTCGATGTGTTGACAAGGGTAATTACACAAAAAAAATCTTGTCACATATTCCCTTTTAATTTCGTTAGTGCAATAAAATGCTTAACATGAAGGCATAGTGATTTGTAAATATCAAAAGATAAATATACGACGTTATTTTACGATTTACATAATTTTTAATGCTAAAATTGCAACTGATCAATGCTGATATAATATACGATACCGGCACTAATACGTCACAGCTCTTTCGGAAGAGCTTTAATTTCAGGTATAATCCGAGAATGGATTATGTCCCTTGCCTTCTCACATTGTAGAGTGTTGAAAAATGGCGACCCCCATTGTTTGGTGCAACAGGCAACTTCAATCACCAAATTCTACCTTACGGTATATTATTTTTAACATTCATTAACACAAATGTCTTTTAGTTAATGTCATTTAAATATTCAGGCTAACTTGTTAAGACCATGGAGTTTTCCTTTAAGCCTTGTGTTACCGGATAATAAATGGCACGATTAATAATAAGCCCGTCAATCTGTGATGGTATCACAAAGAAAAACCAGATAGGGGACCACAGTTCTAGAAAAATATCAGTCTAAACAAACAATAAAAAGGATTAGTCAGCAAGTTAATTGAGTTTTTTTTTTTTATTATTATTAAATAAGCTCTGTGATTTCCCATGGAATCCGCCGGTATTAAAGTACTGATCTCTTTTGTCCTTGTTTTAATTTCCGTCTATTTTGTATCCGTAACGATTGTAAATAAAGCAATGTATATGGCTTAAACATTTTTCCCGGTAATTGAGGTTTTAATCTTGTGTGGCTTTTATTGTCTATTTATACAAGATTTCCGTTATGCAATGGACGGAAAACAAGCCACGTAATCATTTGAAGTTCCTACGAAGGGATTTGGTCTGAAATTAATCCATTTGATGTAATACGTAATTAAATTTTATTTAATAAAGAAATCACGATCCTTTAAGAAGTGCATAATTATATTTTTCATCCTAATAAATATAAGAAATATTGCATTAAAGGACGTGATTTGTATAATAGATACTAATTACAGATTTCCGCATGAAAAATAGTTTTGTGAGATTAATATTTATGGATATTTCAAGTTCTTTCCACCATATTTTTTCAGAAAGGTAATGCTAATGTGTGTTGAAGTCAAACTGTAGGTAGTACCACAGGCGCATGGGGCATGGATTTCGTTTCCTCCTACCCCTTTTCTTTACTACCCCCTTTTTTCAAAATGTTCATAATCAATCCTTTTTCAAAATTTTCATAATAATTCGCTTTTCTTCATTTGACAATATCAGTAGACGTCATACATCATAAATAATACGTGTATTCTGTGTCCACAGTTTTTCGACTGATACAGTCTATCATAAGTCGAAGGGTAAGCAGTTCCTGCTTCTTATAAGACACCTTTCGTGTTACTCGTATATACAGTTAAGTCCGGTAAAAGTCTTGGCAGTGATAGAGTAAAGAAAATTTCTATGTGAAAAGTAAAAGATCCATTGTCATTTGAAATATGATTATTTCGTAACTGTCAACCAGTCGACCGTAGAATTTCAACCTAGGAGCAACGTTTCTTTTTTATAAGGGTTGTTTTTAGCCTAAATTATTTGCTAATTTAGTTGTATGTAGGGAGTGATACATCAGTCTATATCAGGTGCGACACGACAAAATAATTTTTTACGGTACTACTACTATTTTTTTTTTTACCTTGAATTGGAAAATCAATAGACGATAAAAGTGGAAAAACTGTCATATCAATATAAAAACATAATAATAATATGCAATTAGTGGCAAGGTTTGTCTACCATACATTTATCTGTCTTGTAAGTCCAGTTTCTTCACCTCACTTAATCACCGAAGGTCAAAAATAAAAATAATAATTAAGTTAGCTTATTGGATTATTTTCCCGTTTCTGAAGCCTGTGCATGTGCATAGTGAAAAAACATGTATATATTAGAACACGTATTGTTCATTTACTGTTTTCTCGAAACTTTGTAAATACCGCAACGCTTCAATATATTCAAAACAATTGCTGCAATATTTTACAGAACAAGGTAACAAGATATATTTTCTTTCGTGAGAGAAACAATGCTTTACCACTAGTGCTACAACTTTCTACAGTAAACAATATTTTAAAAGACAGAAAAGTATAGGAATATAAAGTTGCCACCTTTATATTTGAACTCAAATTACATCCATGACTACCTACCCTTGCATGTATCCAAGTTTTCCAACAGGAAAGTGTATATTTATAACAGAAACGCCAAAATTGATGATGATACCCGCTTTGTACTACACCAACACTGTCAGTTGGATTTTGAAACACTGAAACAACATGTCGATCCACTTGGCAACATTATCCTGAATCCGAGCCAACTAGTCTTTGCTGGTCCCGGTGTGTGCTTTAGTTGAATAGTAGCAAAGACCAATTTTATAGTCTTTGGTTTTACTCGAGTGAGACACTATCCCACGATCTACCGCTCTCGAGGAGATCATGCTAACATTTAGGGGGATGGAGTTGTGCTTTTCTACAGAGACGGAAAATCTGTTTTCCACAAAGCAAAAATCTCATTGTTTATTTTTTTTTTTACAGGAAAAAATCATTATTTTCTTCTTCAAATTTTAATTAAAAAATGATTTGCTGAAAACTTCCGTGTCAGCTTATTTATTCGTGCATCTTTCAGATCAATTTAATCTGATTTTTTTTTAAGAAAACAAGCATAGAAATTCCCCTCCCTAAAGTTAAATGGCCGTTCTCTAGCAACTATACCACCAATAATGTAGTTTACTTAGGACACAAACTCTTTTAACAGCACAATATGATCAAACATGGTGATGAATTTATAAATGACTGTAAATGTGTTTCTTTTAAACTGGTTTGTGGAGTTTAAGTTTTGTCTTTCCCAGCGATTATTGGATTGTCTACAGTGTTGTTTTTTCCATGAGCTACAATAACACTGAATTCATCACTTTTAAATCCCAAATAACTGCATTGGATTCCTCCATTAATTTACCAAAATTGGGGGAAAAAATGCTACTCTTAGTCTCTGCTCGTATTTTTATATTTTCATGTTTATCCTTGATGTTTAAATACGGTAGTTAGTTAACATGAGATTGATCAAATGTAACTTTTGTTTTTCTTTCCTACTTCAACAAAAAATGTCATATTACAGGTCAACACACTATGTATAGTAGAAGAAACATTATTGTGATTATCCAACGTACGTTTTTGGAATGACGATCAGCGTACGCAAAAAAACAATGGTAGCACTTGTTGACAGTTGTCTGTATAACGTAGTGACACTACGGGAGAAAAGTGTAGCACTTGTTGACAGTTGTCTGTATAACGTAGTGACACTACGGTAGAAAAGTGTAGCACTCACGGTACACAATTACAATGTTTATATTTCAAAATTGAATTATTTTATTGTGGAAATTTTATGCAGGTACACAAAGATATTAAATCATTATGATATCTATGTGTGTTTATTGTACAGTGCATGTTAGACTTTCAGCGAAAGGACGATATTGCAAAATACCTAGAATACTCATACTTTGCAAAACCTGTAATAAAATTGAGGATGAAGAGCACTTTATATTGGAATGTACTATAAACAGTAAATTGAGAACTGATCTATTTGAAATGCTTGCAAATGAAAACTCAAATTGTATGCAATTTTCCAGTGAGCAAAAACTAATCTATCTTCTTAATCCTACAACTACAGCTCATGTCAAAATTATAGGCTTCTACATAATAAAGTCATTAGAACTGAGGACAGAAGTCTCTTAATTTATTCATGATAAATTGGGTATCTTACTTACATTGTTTTTTTGTTTGTTTTTTTTCTGGTCACAAACATGCATGGGGATGTTTATTTGACAATAAAATTATTATTATTATATTATTACTATGATTACTTGTAATCTTATAAAATACATCTGTGATTTTGTCTCGAGGCACTCCGGGTTCCTCCACCAACAAAAACAACAATTGACAGCTACGATATAACTGAAATAATGTTAAAAGTGGCGTAAAACACCATAACCAAGAAAACAGATTTTAAAGGACATAGTGCCCACTGTGGAGAAATATATGACGCTTTTTTTTTAAATGACTGCAAATGACGTTTGAATTGTTTACATTCTGTTTCAACCAATTTTCATTTACAACACGGCAAAATAAAGACTTGTGACTAAAAATTAAATGAGAAGAGAGGTGATTGTTCGATTTGTTGATATTGGTGGAATTGATGATCATCACTGTATAAACTTTATTTCAATAAAAACAGTAAGTCTTGTTCTTGTTCAGAAACATTTTCCACTAAATTTGTGTGTGTATTTTCAGCCTACCTGTTATTTTGTTTCAAGTATAACCTTTCCGCCACCATATATTCTCTTAATATATATTTAGATATGGTACGTTCCTTTCAAGTCAAAGAAAACTTGCAGCAGCTCTTTATAAGCAACAGTTTATCGTTATCGTTGGTGTTTCTCTGTAAGGCCGCATTTTCTGATCTTATCCACCCATTTCCTCTCTGACCCTCAAAACATCCCAGCGACGTACTATACTATTAATTCTAACTTATAGCCTCTTGAATGTAGCTGGGATACTCCTCATTTGGGCCCATAAAGTAACTTAGCCAGCCACTTTTTATTGAAGTGCCTGTACCAAGTGTGTTGTCACGTATTAGAGGAATCGATTTTGCCTCTTTCTGTGATTAGGCTATTGGATTTGAGAACTGTTCCTACACTGAGGTATTTTTTGTTGTTTTTTTTTTTCAATAAAAAATACATATATTAATAGTCAATTAAAAAAAGAACATAAATATTCATCTCAATAGCATTTTTGCATATTATTTCTAAAATCATTTTATTGGCATGATCCTATCCATACAGTAAATCATATAGGTAAAATGTGTTTAATTGCGACAAGGGAAGAGGTAAAGTGATGGACAGTGTCGAAAATTTTGTTTTGAATAGTTGATTCACCACCCCCAACAACCAATTAACGCCCCTTCATCCTTGTACCCCCGCAGTGGAGAAACCAGTTCCTATTTCTATTTCCCGTGTTCCCATGGGTTGAGGGACAATTTAAAAAATCGTACCTGTTCTCATATGTTATTCTTTTAGTAATCTACACATAGGACAGAGAAAAAAAATGATAGCTAGAAATACTTACATAATATGGTCCCCAACAGATGACAAACACACAGGCCAATACACCAACAATTACTGCAAAACGTATTTCTGTAGCCGACTTAAAGGTCGTTCCACTTCCGGCAGATTTCTTGGCGTCAACGCTTCTTTTTCTTAGTTTCAGAATTGCGACCATAACGAAAGTATTACACAATATAATAGCGCAGATCAAGGTGAATGCTATAGTCAAATATAAAATTAGAAATGTCTTCTTCTTAGGTTCATCTGGAAACTGGAAAGCAGAGCACCTGTATGAGACAGTGTTATTCTTGTATCGTGGATTCCACATACTACCTAGTCCAGCGTGTGGTAAAATGCAGAGACTGGAGATGAACAAAAATCCCCCAAGGCAAACGAAAGACCACGTCTTCTTTGTTATATGGATCCTGTAAAAGAACGGCATACAAAAGGCTAGCGCCCGGTCTATGGCCATAAAGACACTGACTACTCCAGAGAAAGTCGGACAAAACGTCTGCGTGTACACTTTAATGGCACATATATTATATGTATCGACAGTACCGAAACGTGACATGGTGTGCCAAAGACATGTCGTACAGACGGCTGTAAAGTCCGTAAGACATAACATTAAAAGTAGAAAGTTTGTTGGCAGTTTCGTATGTCTAGATTCTGAAATTATCATATATAGAGATACTAGATTTGTAGTAATTCCTGGGATTTGAATAAAAAATAATGATATGTAAAATGTATCCGTTATTCCTTCTGTCAAAACTAGTAATGATGCATTATTACTGATATTGGCAGAAAGAATGTCGCTTGTATTTCCAGTCATCTTAACTTCTATCCTTCTGCAGGAATAAATAATTATCATGAAACGATAATCTACATTACATATTATATATATATATAAATATACATGTTGTTCATTGGATAATGTCTACAGTCGATAACCATTCATATACTATGTTTTAATCTATTACAAAAGCATTTAGTCACCACCTACTTGTAGAATTACTAAATTTAGTAGTACAATGCAAGCAACATTCTTAAAAACAGTTTGCACGCAAAGAACCAATAAATGAATTTATAAAAAGATAATTGCCATTGTAAATTGTTATTGAGATTTTTTTCTGCAAATTATTATATTTCAAGTGGTTACAATGTATTAATTTTTTTAACCCACGATATACATAAATGTAAATATATATTAATACACTTTGTATGAATATATATATATATCAGTAATAAAACATAGATATTATAAATTATTGTACACGACGCGCTTCATCAGGTACCGTATTTACTGGTGTATAATGCGCAGGATTTTACCCAGATTATTTATTTTGTAGGAGGGATGCGCATTATAGACAAGAACAATGTATTTCACTCTTTTTCAGACCGGAAAATTACATGTCGGCCATTTTTTTTTCGTTTTTTTTTTAAAGTCGTCCGTTTCGTATTTTCAAGTTTAAAGAATATAAATAGTTCTAATATTCACTCAGAAGAAGAGACAAGCTCAAAGCTATCAAAAATATATACGATTGACATTTAATTCTTACATTTCTGACCACGATTTTTTTTTCAAAAGTCCATGCGCATTATAGACACGAACAAGTTTTTTTCTGAAGATTTTCAAGGCCAAGAGGGGGTGCGCATTATGCACCAATGCGCATTATAGTACCCTAAATACGGAAAGCAAAATAATTTTAAAATGCTTGGGAGCAATAAAACCAAAGGACTTAAACAGGATAGCCAAAATCTGCTTTGATCACCTATGACTGAGGAAGGGGAACCTTAATTTGATCACCTATGACTGAGGAAGGGGAACCTTAGTTTGATCACCTATGACTGAGGAAGGGGAACCTTAATAAGATCACCTATGACTGAGGAAGGGGAACCTTAATAAGATCACCTATGACTGAGGAAGGGGAACCTTAATAAGATCACCTATGACTGAGGAAGGGGAACCTTAATAAGATCACCTATGACTGAGGAAGGGGAACCTTAATAAGATCACCTATGACTGAGGAAGGGGAACCTTAGTTTGATCACCTATGACTGAGGAAGGGGAACCTTAATAAGATCACCTATGACTGAGGAAGGGGAACCTTAGTTTGATCACCTATGACTGAGGAAGGGGAACCTTAGTAAGGTCACCTATGACTGAGGAAGGGGAACCTTAATAAGATCACCTATGACTGAGGAATGGGAACCTTAATTTGATCACCTATGACTGAGGAAGGGGAACCTTAATAAGATCACCTATGACTGAGGAAGGGGAACCTTAATAAGATCACCTATGACTGAGGAAGGGGAACCTTAATAAGATCACCTATGACTGAGGAAGGGGAACCTTAATAAGATCATAATTAAATTATTTAGGAACTGTTCATTTCAATAATAAATATATCTATACAAAGTGTGAAACGGTCAAAGTATTTCTTAGCGTTACTGTTACTATTATTTTTTTTCCCTTGAAATGGAAAATTAGTAGGCGACAAAACTGTCATATCAATATAAATATATCATATTAATATGCTATTAGTCATCAGTTTTGTCTACCATGCATTCATCTGTATTGCGAATCCAGTTTCCTCACCTCACTTAATCACCGAAGGTCAACAATAATAATAAAGTTAACTTCTTCGATTACCTTCTTTTGACAAAAGATTACAAGAATTTAGTCTGAAATTAATAATGATTTACACACAGCCCCAATCACCTAAAAGATATCTGGAGTCAAAGTCTTTGGTATAACACGAAGATAAAAATAGCAGCAAAAACAATTGATCGAAAGCTGATGTCAAAGTGGTATATTTGTCGTCAATGATATAGTAAAAATAACGGGGAGTTCTTTTCTTTTGTTGAAATCAAAGACAAATTCACCATTAATATTATCAACAGTATGGAGTTCAATAGCGTAAGAATATTTTGAATATACCGTACCAAAGGGGTTATCAGAATCCTTTATCGAAGGACAGACTATACAATGGCTAAAGGAAAAGAGACATAAGGACAAACAACGATCTACAAAACACTACACAGAAAACTAAAGATCGAGCAACAGAATACCCACTAAAAACCAGAGGCGGAATCGTGTGTTCCAGAAGTGTAAGCGGTTCCTGCTCCACTAGTGGCACCCGTCGTGTTACTCTAGTAACAAACTCGGTGGTACGTCGTGAATGAGGAAAGGATCGGAAAGTGCTTACAAGTAGAACATATCCATAGTAATTTGTGACACAAATATTCTGTAGCAGTTTACCAAGTCAGCATGGCGACCGTAACACTTTTGAAGTGATTGACTTCAACTTAACCAATAGCTTCCAATAGCATATATATATATATATATATATGGCAGAACAGTCATGGGTCGGCACATGTTGCGTGTTCAACGTGACGTGCTGTCCATATTGGGTTTTGTAAACATCAGAACCTGTAATCTCTGGTTTGATATCAGAATGAATAGAGTCTTCACCAAACAACTATATAAACAATACTTAGGCCATGCAAAGTTAATTACTTGGTTCTCAGGCCCTTTTTTGTCAAAATTAATGAGGGAGGGCGGCATTTTTTTTTATCCTTTTACTGCTGTAAAAAGTGATGAGGGAGGCATTTTTTCTTCTTTTTTTTGGTGAAAAATATGGCAATGTATAAATCTTTTCATTACTTTATTGAAAATTTCAATTTTATTTCTTCCGATGGTGGCAGAAACATCACAAGTGGTTAATTTTTATGGAAACGTCCAATCCGCTGGTCCCAACGTACCATTTTTTTTATCTCCGTAAACAATTCCAATAAGGTACAAGCTTCGGAGAAGCCCCCTATTATGTTTCCTGGTAAAACTGGCAAACATTTGTGCCGAATTTGCACAGAAACGATTGACATTTTGTCTAAATGTCAAACGGAAACACGTTTTTTATTTATACATTGTCATAACGATGCTTTAAATCTCATTTAAGCATGATGCGTTTTAAAGCGTTTCACCGACCACGCGATATAAGAGAAAAACGGATGCGGTTGTTTTTTCCGTACGGACAGCGCTACCGCATTTAATTTTTTTTTTACTATTTTTGCAAAAAAATCGGCAATGCGGCGACGAATTTCCACATGCGGGCGGGCCTGAGAACCAAGAAATTAACTTTGTATGGCCTTAGAAGTTCCTAATTTCGTCAAGCAGAAAGAGGAAAATATGAAATAAAAGGTCGCAGTTAGCGTGTGTGGTCTTTTAATGTTTTTCAGCTTGCGCACTATTTACATATTATGAATTAATAAAAGACAAAATATTTAGCTGAACTATAATCCTTAAAACTATAGTTTACAAATTAAACCTCTTTTGATACACTAAGCCATTCACTACAATAGCAATTTGTAAAAAAGTAAAAATATTAGATTAAAGCAATGTTTATTCATTATTGGGGGCGTTCAGGATGCGATAAGATTAGTGATAAGTATAATGTATTGCTGTGATAACTGTGGAATAACGTTCCGTGATCACTTTATTGTTGCCAGGATTTTGAATTGATTTTAAATTATAAATGAACCTTTCAACTTCTGTGGTATGGATTAGTTTTTGTAATATAAACGTAAATATATTTAATTAATAAAATTCCAACGATTTGTATATTTCCAAGTTAAAAAAAACAATATTTTGAATCTTGTCCGAAAGTCTTCTGCCTTCGTGATTGCTTCTTCCGATGGCATTTGAGTCCATGTTGCTCATCTTTTTTTTTTTTTTTTTTTTTTTTTTTTTGTGTGTGTTGTCCTATTATGTGTCTTTACATTCTGAGTTCCGTGTTGTCATAACGAGAACAAGGTACTGTTTCCACTGACGGAATACGTAAAGTTTTCAACCATCCTCATTATGCTACATATTTTTTAAGAAGAGTTTGAAGATAACAAAGGGGTAATAAAAATCCGTAAATCGAAGAAGAACAGACAACACAATGGACAAAAGATACAGTACAAAGGGACAAACAACATCTGCAAAACATTACACAGAAAACTAAAGATCGAGTAACACAAACCATACTAAAAACCGGGGGTGTACTCAAATGCTTTTTTGCTGGTTTTTGACAAACAAGTATTTCGATAAATTGATGGAATACCAATGGGAGCTAATTGTGCTATTATTGTTTGCTTGTTTTGTATTCTTTTATTAATCCAAATTTATGTCACTTCAAAATATCCTTCAAAGTCCAAACTTATTTATTTACTCAATAATAATACGATCTGGGTCTCCTTAGTTACTAATTATGTGTTGTTCAAAGTCACGTAATCAGCATTTCAGCTATCTTCCCTCGTCATCACATTGGTGGTGTAATGGTTAGCGTACTCTCCTCGAGTGTGGTAGATCTCTAGTTCGAGCCCAGGCCGTGTCGAACCAAATAATATGAATTGGTACCGCTAACCATGCTACATTAAGGAACAAGAGCAAAGACGGGTTGGCTCGGAATCTGGATAATGTTGTCCGAGTGGAGCAATTTGTACAGCTATATTATGGCGAGAACGATTTACATTTCATTGAGATGACTATGGTGTTCGCCTTGTACTAGATCCAACACCTTTAGTTGGTGCTGGCTAACTCAAGCAACAGTCCACTGGTAAATATATCGCTCAACTTACTCCCGGTTTTTAGTGGGGGTTCGTGTTTCTCGATCTTTAGTTTTATTGTATGTTTTGTTGATCGTTGTTTGTACTTTAGTTTTTAGTGGGGGTTCGTGTTTCTCGATCTTTGGTTTTATTGTATGTTTTGTTGATCGTTGTTTGTACTTTAGTTTTTAGTGGGGGTTCGTGTTTCTCGATCTTTGGTTTTATTTTATGTTTTGTTGATCGTTGTTTGTACTTTTGTCCTTTTTCTATTCTTCTTCGATATACGGACTCTGTTTGCCCCTTTGGTATCTTCAAACTCATCTTACTCATTAATGATGTGTGCTTAGCAGAGAAGCAGCCAACATACCAACTTTATAGTCGTTGGGTTGATCCAATCGCGACTCGAAATGAAAACAAGGTCAAGAAATCGGACATTCGGAGCTCTCACAAAAAAAACCCAGGATTCAGAGTAAGTTTGCTGTAAAACATCGTATTAAGTTGACCGTGAACTGGACTAGTGCGATCTTGTCAGTCAATTCGGTTAGGAATCAATTGCTTAAAAATAGAAGACGTGCATGACAAATATCTGAACATGGTATTTAAATTGTCAATATATATAAATTTATCGGAAATGAGTAAGAAGCTTAAGGAAACCGTTAGTGATTGAACATATCTATGTCAATCTATGTCAACCGATATCATGACAATTTGTTCCTATCTATCATGCAATACGTAATATGTGTACTGTAACTAATCTTTTTTTTTTAAAGCAAACAGATATAACATTATTACTCTGAATTATTCAAAACCGAGATGAAAAGGTTACACTATAGGTCTGGTAGTGGTAGCTTCTGAAATTATACTTGATTGATTGATTGATTGATTGACGCCAACTTTAGCCGTATTTACACGTAATAAGCCTATAGCTAGGTTTATATATACGAATAGTTGAGAAGAGCTACTAGAAGCCCCTGGTTGTATGTTATCGTCATTAGATAAATAAAGAAGTAAGAAAATTTGAAGATATCAAAAGATGTAATTAGAAGATAGAAATCGAAGAAGGACAAACAAAGTACAACGTATTGGAAGGAACTACGCAATGGGAAATAAGCCTGACTGACCCTACAAAATAAAATGTAGACTTTTACGTCATGTATCTTTCTTAGTATAAAATAATGCAACATATGAATCTGATGAGGAATTAAACAGTTCCTACATTTTCACTTGTCGTCGTTTTACTATATTATTTTCTGTATGTGCAACCAGGTCAAAATCTTAGAAGTGAGAAAAATATATGATTAATCTTTGAAAGAAGCCATTTCATGTTTGGTCTCATGAATGAAACTGTGAAATATTAACGTTAAAGTCTCCTAAGACAAAGTTTCTGTTTGGCCTGTCAAAAAATATAGATTACTACGGTATCTTTATCATGACAGTTGCACCGAAAAATGAATAATTTATAGAAATCAAGTCACTGACTAAAGCCCTCGGGGGAATAACCCATTCTTGGGGTTGACAATTTCGGATATTCAGCTCCTCAGAAGGCCGTAATTGTATAATGTTGTACACCTCGCCCTGATCGAGATTCAAACTCACAACATCAGTGGTAATAGGTATTAATTGCATAGGTAGTTGTTAATCCAACTACCATACGATCACGACCACAATGGTCCCTTCTGAATTAGAGAAAAGTAGAATCAGCCAATGATATAAAGAAAAGTCATTGCAACGTTAATGTATATATATTTTGTTTAAATGAATACTACTTTTTGACTTTGGTCCATCCTAGTGGAGTCTGACCTAAAGCAACTTTATGTGTCTTGTTCTGTGTCATTTTGGATAAACATATCAATTATAATTATCCTAAACCTAAAAAGACAATGATCAACTCCGACATGTGAATTATACATTAACACATGGTTTTTGTAAGAGATGTATTATAATAGGGATATTTTCTTTCTTTGTATTCTATGTGTTTTTCGCATCACCATATTACAATATGTTTTTGGGGCCCGGGTGGCTCAATGAGTTAGGTCGCTGGATCTAACAACTCATAGAAGCCTATCACCAATACGGCGTGGGTTCGCTACCAGCTTTGTAAATTAAAAAAAAGGTGCACTCGACTCGCAGCCGCAAGTGATAAAGTTTACCAGTTGCTTGCCCATGGTTGGTGGTTCTCTTCGGCTTCCTCCACCACTAAAACTGGTCGTCATGATATAGCTGAAATATTGTTGAAAGTGGCGTTAAAACACCAAAAATCAAATCAAATCAATATTTATTGGCTATTCTATTTATGCCGTTAGTTTTATATACTCCCAAAGACTTAAATCATGTTCCTTTCCAATCTGTTGATTATCAGCGTCACATGATGGCGGTTATTCCAGAAACGGGTCGTGTGCACTAAATTAGAGATCTACGTTTTCAGATCTGCCACATCGTCGTGAAGTGAAATTCTAATTAAACACATTAAAATTCAACAAGGAAGTATGGCTTAAGATTATCTATATAAAGCTACATGTTGCATAGAGTGGTACCCACAGATAATAAGATTAAATTGAAAGGACAAGAAAAAAATTAGAAACCTAGACTAGAAATCATCCAAAAATAACACAAGTCTATTTTTACTACACAAATTGGTTGGGTTTTTTTAAACGTAAAATGGGCCGTCGTGGTCGTGATCGTGTAGTAGTTGGAATTACAACTACCTATGTAATCATTGCCTGCCACCACAAACATTGTGATACAATATCAAGTTTGTCAGTGACTTACGGCAGGTCGATGGTTTTCTCCGGGTACTCCGGTTTCCTCCACCAATATTATAAAGCGGACTGCCACGATATATAACTGAAATATTGTTGAAAGATACGTTAGACACCCTAATCCAAAAACATAAAATCACATCTCCTTTGATGTTTCTAAGCAATTTTTTAAATGTATAACTGAACAGAATGTTGGTCGGATATCACGATCATCTATGTAATCAATTAAAGCAAGTTCCATAGACTATAGCATAAAAATAATTGCATGGAATGTTCCCTGGTCGTTCCTCCTTTAAAATGAAATTAGGTGGCATTCTTTGGCAAAATGACACAGAACAAGACCTATACAAAACCGTGTCAAAATTCTGGATCTTATTATAGAAAGAAGGAATGTTGTCAGTCATAGATTGAATTCCATTCCATGTGTTATATTGTATACAGAATATAACAGTTATTGGACTATCAAGACCATATTTCGGGTATTGGTTCACGACTGTATACCAGTAGATACATATATGACTAGGAATCAAATGGTCTCCTTCCCACCAGCCACAATGGCTTGTAATGTTGCCACTGCCAGGAGACAAGGTATCACTTTTTATTTGACGTTAAACTACAATCAATATAATTAGAATAAAAACGTAGATATCGAATTTAGTGCGCACGACGCGTTTCTGGAATAACCTTCATCGGCTACCCTCGTAATTGAAAGATTGGAAAACCAAATAGTTTAAAAGTCTTTGGGAACAAGTAAATCAAAATGTCTGAACATGATAGCCAAATTCGGCTATGGTCACCTATGTCTGAGAAAGGAGAACTGTGAATTTCAATAATAGCATTCCATATATCTATCAAGTTTGCGTATCATTTGATCAACTAGTGTTTTTTTATGAAGACTGAAATGTAAAAAGGTTACAATTAAAGGCGAAAAAAGGATAACAAGAGCTTAACATTAAATTTTGGCCAAGTCGAGCAACTTTTAAAGTTTGTAACTGAAAATTTGTGATGCTTTACATTACTCTTACACATCTTAGTTCTCGCTTACAATCTTTAAAAACAAAAACACAAGAAATGTGTGCATCACAAAATATGCCCGTCTATATCAATAGGGTTTTCCCCTTCCACAGGGGAATAATGTGGCCAAGTTTGGTCAAGATCAAATATACAGAACTAAAGTTATTGTGCGGAAACGATCCTGTCGTCAGAAATTCTATTTATAGTAACGGTGACCTTGACCTTTGACCTAATGACCCCAAAATAACACGGGTTCTTCCCCTTCCACAGAGGAACCATGTGGCCAAGTTTGGTAAAGATTCATTATACAGAACTAAAGTTATCGTGCGCAAACGATCCTGTTGTCAAAAAAATTATTTATAGTAACGGTGACCTTGACCTTTGACCTAATGACCCCAAAATAAATAGGGTTCTTCCCCTTCCACACGGGAATCATGTGGTCAAGTTTGGTAAAGATCCAATAGACTGTATTACAGAACTAAAGTTATGCGGAAACGACCCTGTTGTCAAAAATTCTATTTATAGTAACGGTGACCTTGACCTTTGACCTAATGACCCCAAAATAAATAGGGTTCTTCCCCTTCCACAGGGGAATCATGTGGTCAAGTTTGGTAAAGATCCAATAAAACAGAACTAAAGTTATCGTGCGGAAACCTGTGTGGACGCCCGCCCGCCATACCCAATCACATAATACGACCGTCTCGAGACTATTGTATATTTCCCCTCACCGCGACGCTCATTTTATAAATAGATGAGAAAAAAATAATTAATTCTTGACGACAATTTTGACCTGTGTTTGTACCTGGAGTTGATATTTTTTTCAATCAACTTAATGCTAAAAAAAATAATGCAATTTTAAGCTGCACGTACAGTTACGAAACAGGATCGTAATTATTGTAAACATGACAGCATTAAAATCAATTCAGTTGTTTTTATCTTCATTTGTCATGTAATATAGTGTTAGCATTTGTCTTTACAATACAATGTACAATCAGTCAATTTTCATAAAGGAAATAGTTTAATAAAACCAGCTGTATTGTTTCCTACGCAACCGGATACATTTTATCGTTATTTCCGAGTCAACACACTCCGGGAAAATCCAACAGTTTTGAAATTACATAGGCCACCCAATGTAAACAGTTCAAGAAGGAAAACTACCAATAGTATAAACAATATTTTGTACCACGACTCGCAGAGTGAGTGAATGAGATCATTATCCTGATTCTGAGCCAACCAGTCTTTGTTCTTTCTCCTTAGTGCTGTGTGCTTAGTGGAGAAGTAACAAATACCAATTTTATAGTCTTTCGCATAACCCGAACCTATGACACGACTCAAAGAATATACATGTGGTCTTATGGAATTGAAAACAAAATAGAAATGGCATACGTTCTAAAAGAGCCAATCACTGAACAAGGAAACAATCCCGGGGTTTCTATCGACATCATAAACAGATTGTGAAGCAAATGGTTGAAAAAGTTCCATTTGCATAAATAAAACCATTCTGGAATAACGTTAAATGTAAAAACCATATGGGTTATGGCAATACGTATTTATCGTCAGTTTCGGCATTTTCTAGCTAGGTTGCACTTGGTACAAACCGGGTTACAGTACATGTATATGATGAAATGGTAGGCAGGGGAAAGATGTTGCTTCTTTGTGTAATCAAATACTCTTATTGTTAACATTCAAATGATTTAAAACCTATACACGGTTGTTATGAGACCTTGTTAACTAGAACTGTCCGCATAAAATCTGTAAGAGGAGTTGCACGGACAAACCATGTACCATTTCAGCCACATTCACAAATAAAAAAAAATAACTAAGTTCAACAATCTATATTTTTTGGTAAAATTCATGAAAATGAAAATCTTTACAACATGCACATCTTTGATATGAGTACAAATGTTCTGCAATGTAAAAACTTCCTAACTTACAAACTGTAGGAAGAGTTGCGCAGACAAACCATGTACCCTTTCTGCATATTCACACAAAAATGGCTAAGTTCAACAATCTATATTTTTAGTAAAAATGCACAAAAATCAAAATCCTTACCACATGCACATCTTTGATATATGTACAAACAATCTACAATATAAAAACTTCCTAGCGTAAAAACTGTAGGAGGAGTTGCGCGGACAAACCATGTACCCTTTTAGCCAAATTCACCAAAAAAAGACTAAGTTCAGCCATCTAAATTTTTGGTAAAAATTCATGAAAATCAAAATCCTTACCACATGCACATCTTTGATGTATGCATAAACGATCTGCAATATAAAAAGTTCCTAGCGTAAAAACTTTAGGACGAGTTGCGCGGACAAACCATGTACCCTTTTTGCCAAATTCACCAAAATATGACTAAGTTCAACAATCTATATTTTTGGTAAAAATGCACAAAAATCAAAATCCTTACCACATGCACATCTTTGATATATGTACAAATGATCTGCAAAATAAAAACTTCCTAGCAGAAAAACT
>MJUT01049894.1:582264-597963 GCA_002080005.1 Gigantidas platifrons | reverse complement strand
GGGGGGTATAAAAATTGTTATGTTCAATTTGTCACAATTCTGTAAAATGTTGATCATTGTCATTAAAAATAAAGTCACATGCCTATCTTCAATATATTTTTAGTAGACAGTACCTATTGTTTGTAATCAACTCCTCTTATAGTTTACAAACAAAGGGTTTCAAATCTATGCACTGCTACAGAGTATTTCGAGAGAGTTAATTTTTTATAGCATTTTTACATTGATTGATTGATTGATTGATTGGTGCTTAACACCAACTTAGCAATATTTCAGCTATATCGTGGCGTCAACAAAATGTCTTATTAACATAAGACACATATACATGACCCTTAGAAATCAAACATACTAGTCTATTAATACAAGCAGATTATATGTACAAATAAAACCATATATTTAGAAGGTAATGTTATCTAACTATATTTCTGTATCTAAATTAATTTCTTTAAAAAATTTCAAAATTGTGTCGCCTACGACATTTGTAAATAAATCATATAAATTGTCGGCGTTCTACAATGTCGGACGAACATCAGCGACATCTACAGTCAACATTTTTACATAATTTAGGGCTAGTCTACTGCTAATTGAGCTTTTCTGCAGACAATGGCGGCTTTGTAAAATCCTGCCACGATTTTCAATGCAATTTCAAATTTTGCAGAATGTTTCAGCACATGTTGAAAATACCCTAACTATATCATGGATTTTTTCCATATTTTTAAACGGTTCATTCCCATTTGGTCTACTCTAGAAAAATGATAGTGTTGCATTTGGTCTACTCTATGAATTTTATATACAAAAACAAACATATAAAAAACAAGTTCACTCTATTATGGGAAAAGTTTAAGAGTTTCAATTTAAAATTGTTATGATATGTATTTATACACATTTAAAAAAAAATTCAATGTCATATACTTTCATAATTAAAGGGTATAACTATTTTTAAGACATAGCTATTTTAGAATTTTGTATAAAATATTTATTTATTATACAAAACAAATCAAAGCTGTGTATGAAATGCATTTAAGTTTGGTGATACAAAAAATAATTATATTTAATAATGAGCTTGTAACATAAACAATGGGAATGATTATTAAAAAGTGACATATTCCTCTGTTTTTACAGTGATTAACAGTTTTGAAATTCGGGAGAATTGTACTTGGTTTACATTATTTCATATAATAGAGAATGAAAACAATGAAAACATGAACAGAAAAAGAATACACAATCACAACCCTAATACACTATAATTTTAATTTAAAAGATGTTATAGACCTCTATATCATAAAGTTTCATTAAGTAGACAAATGGGAATTATTAAATTTTCAACAGTAGACGAAATGGGAATAGACCAAATGGGAATGGTCAAATAGTAGACGAAATGGGAATAGACCAAATGGGAATGGTCAAATAGTAGGCGAAATGGGAATAGACCAAATGGGAGTAGACCAAGTGGGAAGTTACCTTTTAAACAGACAATGCCTAATTTGTTTAATCAACTGCTCTGAGAATCTTTGCATACACATTATAAAATTTTGCTCTTGCTGTCCGTTGTCTATGTCACATTTAAACTATCCATTTTATATAGTGGGATGAACGCTAAAGCTGTATCATGACTACTACACTTAATGGGGATGAAAGTCTAGACAAATACCAGATAGGTACGTTTTCTCTTCTTTTAGAATTTGAATTTTTGGCGTTTAATGCCACTTTCAGCAATATCATGGCAACCAGTTTTAGTGGTGGAGGAAGCCGGAGGACCCGGAGAGAACCACCGACCCTGGGCAAGCAACTGGTGAAATTTATCACTTGCCGCTGCGAGTCGAGTCCACCCTTTTGTGTAATTTACAAAGCTGGGGGCGAACCCACGCCGTACAGGTGATAGGCTTGTATGAGTTGTTAGATCCAACGACCTAACTCATTGAGCCACCCGGGGCCCCTTTCTCTTCTTTTAGCAGGTGCCTAATTTTCACTTCATTAACAGTAGTCAAAAAGGATCAGAAAATGGGGTAAATTTCTGTCTTTCCCCACAATATTTACATCCTCTAGTACGACAATGGCGAATATTGACCTCTACCATCAACTAAATGTTCAGTTATTCTTATATTTGTTGTTCCTTCATGTCAAGGTGTACTTGATACAACATTATATCTGATAAAGTTTGTCGGTGACTTGGGACAGGTCGGTGGTTTTCTCCACCAATAAAACTGACATCCACGATATAACTAAATCATTGAAAATGGTGTTAAACACCATAAACCAAGCTATTTGTTGTTGAAATCGCACTTGTTAAAATATCTGACAAAAGCAAAGATAAATTAATAGAGAATGCACTAAAGACAAGGAATTACCGGTAGTGAAGGAAAAGATGATAGAAGACAGGATTAACCCATACTTTCTAAAAAAAAAAATAAAGAACAAAAAAGAAGATTTTATAAACATTTTAACCTAAACAGTGGTATGAAACTGGAAAATATGATGCTTCCAAATATGACAATGCTAGTGTCTCATTGTCTGTAGAAAGTTCAGTCCAATATGTGACAAAAACTTAAAGGACAATACTACTCTGCTTGAAATGAGTTTATCTGTATCTGTATAAGAAGGAAATGAGAGCAAAGGAAGTCATTTGAAATGGTGAGGGGATTCCAGTAATTACCTTGGTGTGAAGGCATTATATCCAAACATGACAAAAAAATTATTGGGTGAAGAACTTGATTCAAAAGAAAAGTTTTCATTAAATAAGTCTATGATTCTGGCTGGGTTGTAAATTCTGAGGCATGTAGAGCAGCTGTGGGTATCGAGGGGAAAGAACCACATCAGAGGTGTTAGGTTTGTGGTCAGCTTTCAATGACCTTATCCACTCCACCACCAATGTCCATTGGATCAGACATGATTTTGAAGAATTAAAAAAAGCTGAAAATTAATTTGAATGGATAAAATCAGACTCGCAAAGCAAGTCTGGCACCTTGCATAGCGAGCTGATTTTATGGCCGGGATCTGGGGGTCGCCTAAGGCCACCCAAGGCTCTGGGGGGTAATATGGTGTAAATTATTGACACTTAATTTGATCTTTCAAAAACACTATCTGCATACAACTAGTCAATGCTTTTAAAAAAAACACCAGAAAACAAATTCCAAAAATAGGTTGATCCATATTTCATGCCTAAAATGGATATTTTATATGTAATAGGGTCCAGGAAAAATACTCTTCCATCCACGACCGCCATACCTCATGTTCTTGTGATACAGATCACAATATGCCAGTCCTTTAACATTGATTTTTCTAATGAAGCGTCCTATTAGCTCATCATTCCCCTACCTTTCTATCCATTCCCACTTACAAATGTTTTTCAGACCTTTCTCTTTGAATTTTGTATCTACTTCTTGATCAACAACATGTGACGACATGTTGTAATCCTACCGACAGCCGAGCTTCTAAATAAGCAGTCCTTGCCTTAATTTTTGTTACCTACTTTCCTGAAAGCCAAATTTAGAAAAATTTTCTTTCTATTCAAGCAAATTCTTGCATAATTTTCACTTGTCCGAATCCAGTTTTACTTGTCTAGGGCTTCTTGCCAGTGGGTTAGCGCAAAGACTGAATAAGGCAGTTATACATTGGGACGATTAGAATCCATAAACCTATAATATCCCTGCTTACGACAATCATCACATCTAAATGATGAAAACAGATAGGATCAGAGCCTGAGGTATTTCTCAAAATCGGACCTGTGACATTAAAGAAATGGAAACAAAGATGGAAAATTTGAATCGGGTTCAGGCAAAAACGGAATTCTGCTTTTAAGCATTGAAAAACCATGTCTTTTGAATATAATATTTATTGAGTAATAAATGCATGATTGTAATACATTTTGATGTAAAAGTTTCAAAAATTTTAACATGATATAATATATGTATTTAAATCAATGTCTTAAGTCTCACATTGATTCAGAACACATGATGAGAATTCAGTCCTCAGCCTTTGAGAATAAATTTACATGATATTCAATAAAGCTCCCTTCACATGTTATCTCCTACATTTACAGGTATCTAAATGTACATACATGTACATAAGTCCTAAATTGAAAATTTCAATAAAATACATTTCTTTTCTATGTCTTTCTGGAAATTGAATGCATACATTTGTCAATAATAAAAATAAGCTGCCATAAAAAATTATTGAACTTTTAACATTTGTGTAGGTTGTATTTTGCACAGTCTATTTTCTATTTTTTCCTGAAACCATGTAATTATACAGTAAATTATTCCCCATGTGAATTAATCCCTCCTGCTTTCCATAATTGTAGAAAATTATATTCTACAACTAATACAGAAGAAGTAATACTTTTCCATGTATGCAACAACAAAAAACAAATGTCAAGGAAAGACAACTGATAATTATGTTCCAGTTCTCATAGGTGGAGACACTAATATGACACCATCACCTCGTACAAACAGCATTGGAATATTTCTCTTTGTTGACTGAAAAGTAAAAAAACAATGGTTAAATTTAGCTTTTCATATGTCGAACAATATTGCATCATTTCACTCCAATAGCATGTTTCTTATTTAAAAGTTCAAAAGTTAATGTGCTACAAAATATTGCATGTGTATCATGTGTAGTCCTTATTTACAGAACTATGAGGTACTTCCAGGAAGTTATCATTTAACTTACACACATCACCCGTCAACTACTTTTTGTTTGTAAGTGTGACTTATATTTTGACTATCTAGAGGCTCCTCTCAACCTGAATAGCCCACCATGGTTATACATGCACTGTATCATCCAAAACTAGATTGAATAAGGAATCTGACTTTGTGGAGGAATTTGCATACATCATTTCTATTATGTAACAAATTACTTAGACCTGTAGTTTAAGAGAAGAGGAATCTTAAAATTACAGCCAATCAGATACAAGAATTGACAATAGTGGTAACATTTTTTTTGCCAGATCAAATTACATGAGACCTCACAAACATCATTTGTACAAAATAAATAGGACTTGTACTTTCAGAAAAGAATTTTTATTTTTCTGCCAATTAGAAATAAGAACCGCCCATGACTTTGCTAATTATTTTTGTCAGATCAAGACAAAATGAGAAATTTAGTAGAGAACCTTACAAACATCACTACTGCAAAGATTAATTAGTTCCATTTAGCCCAATAGTTTCAGAGGGGTAGATAAAAATGTGAAATGGTCATAAAATCAGCACATAATAATTTCCTGAATCTATATTTGTGTTTAATTTTATAAAATAATATATATCATTATATGGTATAATTTTGATTTACAATCAACTTACTTTATATATTTCTTCATAAGTTTCTTCATCAATTTCTACAGTTGTGACTGTTTCTTCAACATCACCCATTATCATATTCAAATGTTGATCATATGCCTATAAAATATAGATAGTGATTGTAGTTTAATGCCAAATGAGCAGTTTTTCAGCTACAGTTTGTAAGTCATGGTCACTTTGTTTGTTTGTTTGATGGTGTTTAACGCCACTTTCAACAATATTTGAGTTATATCGTGGCTTTCAGTTTTATTGGTGGAGGAAACCAGACGACATAGAGAAAACCACCAACCTGTTGCAAGTCACAGACAAAACTTTATCGCATAATGCTGTACACCTCACCCTGTGATCGAGATTCAAACTCACAACATCAGTGATGATAGGCACCCATTGCATAGGTAGTTGTAAATTCAACTACCATAATATACGATCACAGCCACGACGGCCCTGATCCAGTATGCAAAATTGATTTTGTATAAAGTAACAAGTTGATCCAGTAATACATGTAAGTTTACAACAATATATAATATAATACTAACATGAAGTCTTCCTCTAAGTTCTCTTTCGTTTCTCATCTTCACATATATTCTTTCATCTAAGCTTAGTCTAATAAGATCAAGTGGTTCCTCTACATTCTGTACTGGTGTTTGCTAAAATGACAAAATTATTATCAATACTAGTTTTCCATTGTACATAAGAAATATTTTTTACTAATCAAATCATTCAATAGATTTTCTACCTTTTTAGTCAATTCAGAATGTTTGAACATCCAAGTATTCTTAAATAATCCAATTATGAATCAATGGAAAATTGATTTATCGCTATTTTGTGGTGTTTCCCTTTGATCTTGCTATCTGAGAATTTCCCATCTCACGCTAGTAGAGCGAGATGGAAAATTATCGCCAGTAACTAAGCGTTGTCAAGGATGCACGTACGTAGTATTATTGCTGTTTTCTAATATGACGCTATAACTTAATGACGTCACATTGCCAAATCCTTGATAATTAAGTGATTAACGATGTAAAATAGTAATTGTGTTTAAAAAAATGTCAGTATCTCAACAAAAATTATTTAATTATGAATACAAAATAGCGATAAAATAATTAAAGATGTTTTTTAAAACTCGAGGGCGTTTCTCAGTCATCTCTCATCTCATCCCTTCGATGAGAGATGACTGAGAAAAGTCCTCTCGTTTTAAAAAACATCGTTAATCACTTATGATGGATTGATTGTAGTTGATATTACACATGTGCAACCCATTGAAAACTAACAAGGGAAAATGTTGTTTGCATTCAATTTTCTACCTCATCATATTTTTTCAATAATTCCGTTTTGAGTGATTGGTCACATAATGTCTGCTTAAGGTACTCCAATACACATCCAATATTAAATCTAAACATCAAGGTACCTCAATACACATCCAATAATAAATCTAAACATTAAAGGGAGCCCAATACACATCCAATAATAAATCTAAACATCAAGGTACCCCAATACACATCCAATAATAAATATAAACATCAAGGTACCCCAATACACATCCAAAAATAAATCTAAACATTGGTGGTGGTCTCTTGTGTCACAAAAGATAAAAAAAATTCCAGAAGTCACATGGAATTCCGAATTTTCAGCATTTAAGGAATTTTTCAGATGTTTCGCGTCCTTTTCCAAATATACAAAAAAAGTTATTTCATCATTGTATGCAAAGCGTTCAAAGTCTGAAAGTTTATACCATGCAGCTGGGAGACTGTCGAAATGGGAACTCGCTAATAAAGTAAATGAATTCAGTTAATGGGAGCAAAGGAGTCCGAAATAATATCTATTGGATTATGGGATAATATCGCTGAGCAATGTATGAACTCAGCTTAAATTTTGATATGCGAGCGTCAGCGAGCTCTTTATGGTATAAAATGTGTACTTAGGATTTTTTGACAAACATGGTTGCACATACTGTTGGATAAAAAAAAATTCAGCGCATTGTAAACACGTTCCGTGTAACACACTAACACACTCAACTAATGAAGATCTTAACATAAAGCGCAAAGGTGATCCTAAGTCTCGTACCCTCTCTCGTACGTCTGATACCACTGAAACCCGGAACCCGTGTGTAATAAGTCATTTTGTTAGCTTGTTTTACTTATATTGATATTTTTTAATTTATTAAATCTCTTCTGACATACTGACAATAATTTTTGTTTCTACGCGGAAGTTGACTTTTGAGATTTCGTAAGGAACGACAGTTCGATTGAATGAGACTAGATTCGGTCCTTAAAAAATATCTCGACACTTTTTGATGCACAGGATGAGCGTGAAATTGCCAGATAATTTTCAGATTAGCGAGCATTCATGGCCGTGCCTGTTTCATAATTAGCTAGTGCCTTGGTTTTATGTGTGTTTTACAAAAAAATGTATTATCATCTTGCTAAATGTATGACATATATGTATTTGTCTATGTGTATATATGATTGATTGATTGATTTTTTGGTGTTTAATGCCACCTTCAACAATATTTCAGCTATATCATGGCGACCAGTTTTAGTGGTGGATGAAGCCGGAGTACCCAGAGAGAACTACCGACCATGGGCAAGCAACTGGTAAACTTTATCACTTGCGACTGCGAGTTGAGTGCACCCTTTTTTGTAATTTACAAAGCCGGGCGCGAACCCACGCCATATTGGTGATAGGCTTTGTATGAGTTGTTAGATCCAGTGACTTAACTCATTGAGCCACCCGGGCCCTAATCTCGTTGAGATTAGAATTCCGAAGAAATTTTTGTCTGTATCTTCATCCTAATCTCGTTTCAAGCCCTATCAAAGGTATTCTGGAAATTTTTAATTTGAACCCCGATGGATATTTTGGCATAGACGGATCGTGTCAGATCAAGTGCAGGTAAGATTTCATATATAGACATATTTTCTAGTTCAAATCTGCAAAAATATTGATATTTCCTTACCTTTTACAGCTCATATCCGACAAAATAATCCAAACTTCACTTTGAATGGTCCGCCATTTTACTGAACTCTAGAACTACCCCACGTGATCAAAAATCGTGACATATTTTGCTATAGTCTGTTTCGTAGTTCGAGATGTCGATGTCAGGATACAAGTAATAAAATAATTTGACATAGACATCTCAAACTACGAAACAGACTATAGCAAAATACATATACGTCACGATTTTTGATCACGTGGTGTAGTTCTAGAGTTCAGTAAAATGGCGGACCATTCAAAGTGAAGTTTGGATTATTTTAGGTTAGGTTAGGTTAGGTTCGATTGTGGATGCTGGCTTGACACCACTATATCCACCTCTTCTTCAATTTTGCTAGACTGCGACTTTAGGTCACTTCCGGGCTTACTAATTAGGTTGATGTTGGCTCTGTGATCGTATTTGAACTCTTGTGTTTCCCAGTACTTATCTAAGTTCATCTCAAAACTTTTCACTGTTTTTACTTTGATAACTTTGTTTGGTAGATTGTTCCAAATGTCGACTATTCTGTTTGTGAAAGAGAATTTCCTGATGTTGAGTTTACTGTATTTTTTCTTCAGTTTTTTGTCGTTCCCCCTTGTTCTTGTATTTTGATCCATTTCCAGAAAATTTTCTGTGACCTCTCTATCGTATATGCCATTGATGATTTTGAAGGTTTCGATCATGTGCCTCTAAAGCGTCTGTACTTTAAGGTTGGCATTTTCAGCTTTCTAAGTCTGTCTGAGTATTCTAGGTCTTTACGTGATGGAATTTGTTTCGTTGCTCTTCTTTGGACATTTTCCAGTACATCTGTGTCCCCTACCTTTGATGGTGACCATACTGCTTCTGCATATTCAAGGTGTGGTCTTACTAAAGCCTGGAAGAGGTATCTGAAACTCTGCTCATCTAGGTATGAATAAGTTCTTCTTATAAGGCCCATGATACTGTTCGCCTTATTCGCCTGCTGTTGAATATGTCTTGAGAATGTCACCTGATCGTCCACAAATACTCCAATATCTTTTTCTCCCTCTGATTTTTCTAGGTCTACTTCCTTGCCCATACTGTCGTATAAATGATACGTCCTATTTACATGTTGTATGTTCTTTTTATTTGATACAGTAATTTTGTCGGATATACGCTGTAAAAGGTAAGGAAATATCAATATTTTTGCCGATTTGAACTAGAAAATATGTCTATATATGAAATCTTACCTGCACTTGATCTGACACAATCCGTCTATGCCAAAATATCCATCGGAATGCACCGGCGGGTCAAATTTAAAATTTCCAGAATACCTTTGATAGGGCTTGAAACGAGAGTAGGATGAAAATAGACAAAACTTTCTTAAGAATCCTAATCTCAAAGAGATTACCCGGGCCCCTCTAGACTATGTGTATATATGTCAACATGTAATGTCTGTAAAAATTCATTAGAGCTTATGTTTATTGGGTTTTTTTTATCTACTCGATTAAAAATAAAACTTTTAGTTGTATTTAATATGTAATCACAGGAATCGGAAATTTTATCAATATGATGAGAAATACGTCATAGGTAGTGAAGTTTCACGAACGTAGTGAGTGAAACGAACAGGAATGCAACGCCGTTTTGGAGAAATCGGCTCTGGCTCTTTAAATCTCCGAAAAATTAATAAAAATTGTCAACACTCTAACCAAATAACATTTTCCTGCAATTATATGTCATTGTTCTCTTCTCTAATCCTGTCATTACCCAATTTTATCGTCTCAGTTGACAGTTCCACTTTACCGAGTAGCCATTGCGTGACGTCACATTTTCTCCCTTTATTGTTACGAAAATTTACCATTGAAAATAGTTAACGGTAATTGTAGTTATCGTTGACCCCCTCAGTTGATGAAAATAAATAAATACGCCACAAAACTGGAACATTTTAATTTTTTGATGTCTTAAACAGTATATACTTTTTGGTTTTATCGAGTTTGTTCCGTAGTCAATGTGACATCACGCAATGGCTACTCGGTAAAGTGGAACTGTCAACTGAGACGATAAAATTGGGTAATGACAGGATTAGAGAAGAGAATAATGACATATAATTGCAGGAAAATGTTATTTGGTTAGAGTGTTGACAATTTTTATTAATTTTTCGGATATTTAAAGAGCCAGAGTCGATTTCTCCAAAACGGCGTTGCATTCCTGTTCGTTTCACTCACTACGTTCGTGAAACTTCACTACCCATATGACGTATTTCTCATCATATTGATAAAATTTCCGATTCCTGTGATGTAATGATCGCCGGTCGAAGGGATTTTCCAGAGGCAGAGCACAGGCACTTGTTTCTATCCATGGGAAGGTCCACTAATGCCTTTACTTATGCATTAGTGGACCTTCTCATGGCTAGAAACAAGTACAATGTACCTGTGAGGCAGAGGCAGTGGCGGGGGCAAGGTTTTATTTTTATTAATGATAGGTGGTAAATCTCTAGAACAACAGTTTGTTATGGTCTCTATGCCCGAAACAATCTACGAAATTTTCGTACATAAACAATGCAAAAGATAAAAAAAAATGAGCACAATTCTTGTTTTTAACTTAAAATAAAGCACCTGCTCTTGGTCATCAGCCATTTTGGAAGTGAATGGTGTACATGATAACCGAAATTTTTCCGAAAATAAAAACAGACAGTAAAAATCCTATATATATATATAGTAAAGAAAGGAGACATATTTCTATTACTGCATGGTGATAGACGACACGAGATCCATCGCTAATTAACTTGAAACTGTATACACTGGTAAAAGTGGTTGCTGCTAACAAGGATGCCACTAAACCAACTTCTAAAGTTTTACGTTCACCACCATGACCTGCCGGCGTTACATTGTATCTGTGTCCCAAATTACCACACATGTTCCGTGTGTCGCAATTACTATTCAGTCCTTTCCTCATTCGTCACTTATCACCGAGTTTGTAACAAGAGCACGACGGGTGCCACCTGTGGAGCATGAACTGCCTACCCTTCCGGAGCGCATGAGTTCACCCCCTTTTTATGTGGGGTTCGTGTTCCTCGATCTTTAGTTTGCTGTCGAACGCTATGTAGATCGTTGTTGGTCCTTTTGGTCATTGTATTGTCTGTCTTTTGATTTACGGCTTCTGATTACTCCTTGTAATATTACACCAGTTTTGGGTGAAGAAAACTTTTCCCTGCAAATTTAATTTGGAATACGGCGGTACCTTTACTAAGCTATTCATGCAAGTTTCAAGTCGACATATGTTCTCAACAACTAGAAATCTGCAAATCCGTGTGCATGTTTATCGTCCTCGCCATTGTTGTGGAGACTGATTAACTTTTAGTTGCTTCCAATGATTGCCGATCATGACCTCGTGAAGAAAAGTTTTGGTCCGATGATTGCCGATCATGACCTCGTGAAGAAAAGTTTGGTCCGATGATTGCCGATCATGACCTCGTGAAGAAAAGTTTTGGTCCGATGATTGCCGATCATGACCTCGTGAAGAAAAGATAAACAATCATGGACCATGGATGCTGAGGTAAGCACGCAATTACTGGGTTGCGCTCAATATCGTAGCAGCTAGCCTAGCTGCTAGGTAAAATAGCCATGACGTTATTGAACGATTAGCTACGTAGCAGTGCTAGCAAATATGGCGCCAATCATATAGAATAATTTCTTGGAACATTTAATCTAATCGTATTTGTCTAGTTACCTTAATAAATTATCATCCGTATTAAAAGCGTTGCCACTTCCTGCAATGCCAATAGTTTTGCCTTACGAAATTAAATTTAGTTTTTGCCGCCATCTTGGATTCAAAAGCTAGCATAATTTGTTTAGGCTACCTAGAGCTACGTAGCGGCTAGGCTAGCTTTCCGTTCAATATGATTTATCTACGTAGATTAACCTAGCAGCTACGATATTGAACGCACCCCTGATTCTTATGTGGTACAATATATATATATTTTTTTTTCATCAACTGAACATTGCGCATGAGCGATAATCTCCCCGAAAGAGTTCAAATCTTGGGTCACGTGCATATCCTTTGCATTGCTGAACGGAAAAACAAAATTATCTGCTGTCAAATATTTCGAGATTTGGTCTTAAAATCTGCTTTTGAGCTGATTTTTAATGTTATGCAGTTGATTTTAGTTAAAATTAAGTGACATATTAAGTGAAAATATTTAATAAAAAAATTCCACGATATTTGTCTTTCAAACTTTTCTTACAAATATGTCCTGCCTTTAAAAATCTAACAAGTCAATATATGTATGTGTATGTGTGTTATATTGCACCTTATAGTATATTAATTACTCTACTAGATTTGAAATTTTGGAAAGAACTTTTGAATAGAAAATGATATTATCTTGAAAATCAATTAAATATCCTAAATTGTTATGAACTTTTTAAGCATTTGACAGAAATGTCATATAATTAATGAGATACCTGGTGAAGTTCCAACAAAAGGAGTAAGTCCTCACTCAGCTGTATCGGACATCAACATTACAGATTCAGGTGTGCTGAAGCTTCTTCGTAACATCAACCCTAACAAAGCGACAGGCCCCGATACAATCCCAGGAAGACTCCCCAAAGAACTAGCAACAGAAATCACACCGGCTCTCACTTTAATCTTCAAAGCATCCCTACACCAAGGCGAAATACCTGAACAGTGGAAAAAGGCATGTGTGACACCATTATTTAAGAAAGGAGATAGAGGGAAAGCTGGCAACTACAGACCAGTATCTTTGACTTCTATTAGCTGCAAGATCATGGAACATATCATGCATAGCAACATCATTAGTCATTTGGAAGCCAACAACATCCTGTTCAATTACCAACATGGATTTAGGAAAGAAAGATCCTGTGAAAGCCAACTATTACTAACAATCCAGGACCTAGCAGATGGACTGAACAATGGAGAACAAATAGACTGCATACTGCTAGACTTTTCTAAGGCTTTTGATAAAGTCGATCACCAGCGCCTGATCAACAAATGCAACTACTACGGAATACAAGGAAAGAACTTACAATGGATAACTAGCTTCCTATCTGGACGAACACAGCAAGTCCTACTGGAGGGCGAGAAATCAACAACCTCAGCCGTAACATCTGGCGTACCACAGGGAACCGTCATGGGTCCGCTTCTCTTCCTAATCTATATTAACGACCTCCCAGAGCAAGTAACAGCAACAGCACGGTTATTCGCAGACGACTGCCTACTATATCGAAAGATCAAGAGCCCGGAAGACACTAACATCTTACAGAAAGGCCTAGATGCCTTACAACAGTGGGAATCAAATTGGCTCATGCAATTCAATCCAGATAAGTGTAAGGTCTTGAGGGTTACGAATAAAAGGAAACCAATAACAAAGGGTTATAGCTTACACGGTGGAATGCCCACATCAGCAGTGTAACAAAGAAAGCCAACAACAACCGAGCCTTTCTCAGCAGGAACATCAGCTCATGCCCAAAGAAGATCAAGGCGCAATGCTACCTAACACTAATGAGACCAATCATGGAATATGCGTGCGTGGTATGGGATACAATAACACAGAAGAACATAACTGAATTGGAGAGGGTACAACGAAAGGCAGCGAGATTTGTAATGGGGGACTACAAAACCACCAGTAGCGTAAGAACCATGCTTGAACATCTTGAATGGCCAACCCTAGAAGAACGAAGAATGAGAGCAAAGGTCTTCATGCTATACAGGATAATCCACCAGGTAGTGGTTATACCAGCACATCCCTATCTTATACCACGGGGAGCCTCCACCACCAGAGGTCATTCTCAAAGATACCAACTTCCATACTCAAGACTCCAGTGCCACCAACAATCGTTCATCCCATCAACCATCAGACTATGGAATGAACTACCTGCAGAGGCTGTCTCAACATCAGCAGTAGATGCCTTCAAGACCAGCCTACCAACAGCACTCCATTAGATGTAAATAGATGTTTTTAATTGTACATACTCCAGTTTTGGATTTTATTTTGGATGCTGTTTCCCGTTGGGCATGCGGCGTCAATCTGCGACAATACGCCAGAGGCGATTTGCAGAGTATTGGAAGAAGAAGAATAAAAACTACCATCTAATCCTAGGGTACCTGTAAAATGCGAAACGAAATCGAAACGAAACGAAACGAAATTCACCGAAACGAAACGAAACGAAATAAATCGAAACGAAATGAAACGGAATAATACAATATGAAATAAACCATATTTTAACGAAACAATTAAATGAAAAAAATAGAGAAAGTATCATTTAACCGTAGAAAAAGATAGTTCATTGTTTTCCAGGTTATATTTAAAAAAATCGTTATTCATCTAGCAATGACGAAATGATTGATTCATCGATTGTTGACTCGGCTAAGCGCCACATCAGTGATATTCCAGCTATACTGTGCCGAATGACGAAATGAAAATGACTGTTACGTGGGGGATAACTTCCTATATACATGGTGATGTTCTGACAATCGGGGTCCTATTTTTGATTATCTGTCTGGCATGGGGTATACATTTTGTCACAACTGTCTGAAAATGGGTATAGGTTTTTGCTTGGATTATTCCTAAAAAATTGGGGCTTAAAGAGGCTTATAGTCAGACAATAGTCTTAGATGGGGTCTAAAATTGGCATCAGAATCAGTCTGTAAAGAGGTCGGGGTTCAGCGGTCCCGGAAGAACACTTCACCATTTTGTAAGGTAGGGCGGGGACTGTTACTTGAGAATGCTTAATAGTGCTAGTGCCGCTTCGAAATAATTGCAAAAATTCCCGTTGTTGTTTAATTATTCAATTATTTATTATATGTATTTTTTTCAGTTTTTAACCACTTAACTTGAAGAGGGCAGGGGAGGAGTGCGCACGACCCCTCCCTCTTAATCTTGGCAAGAATTAAAAAAGAATCAGACACAATACTTTGGATTTTTCGTCTATATGAACTGAAAACCTAACCAAATATCGTGAAATGGCAAGTTATATTTGTTTCGAACATATACCCAGCCAAATTAATAAAAATTAATTACTTTTAATTACATGTAATTACTTTTTTCTTCCAAGCTTCAGAATCGGAAAATTTTGTAGAAAAAAATTGCCATTGCCTCCCCCTTCAAGTTAAATGGTCGGTCCCTAAGTCTTAAAAACGAAATTTAACACGTAGTTTTGCAAGATGAGTGTACCGTGTTGTGCAGTATACTATTTACTTTTTGCCAGATTGGTCACTGTGATTTAAAATGTCTTTTTATCTCGACAGTCTTTCTTATAATAATAGAAGCCATAATTTGTTGCATATTTGAATATGAATATACATGTATGTTGTTTATCTCATCGTTAGCAAGGAATAAACTTTAAGAAAACAACGAAAACAAAATTTACAGGTAAAAACTGAAAAATACATATATATAATAAAGTTAATTTTGCAATTATTTCGAAGCGGCACTAGCACTATTAAGCGTTCTCAAGTAACAGTCCCCGG
>MJUT01049894.1:568560-580775 GCA_002080005.1 Gigantidas platifrons | reverse complement strand
AATTTTTGTTACCCATAAAAACTATCAGATATGATTGATGCCTTAATAAAACGTGTTTCTGCAACTTATAAATGTTATGAAATGTACGTACGCGCATCGGGGGAAAAACCTGCAACTGCTCGTGTTTTCAGATCGATCAAGAAATAGAGGTCATCTTATTAATTATCAACATTGTTTAGGGAGTTTGTCGAATCGTCATTAAATCAGTACAACAATGCACTTATTCGCTTATTTTTTGTGAATCTTTAGTCAGTGTTAATTATGGACAAAGAACCATGCAAGTTGGCAGTTAATAAGCGACAAAATACAAATAAGTAATCGCAATGGTAATTTTCGTTCTCAAAAGGCGGAAAGTGGTTCGATTAGCTATTTAATGTAAAATATTTATCTCTATTTCATCATTTTAAAGCTATTTACCAATTTCTTAAACATGTATTTTTTTGGTCAAAATCGTAGCTAATTTAACTTTGAATGTGACATCTTCAGGTGCATTTTTCAATTCTGTTATTTATTTATTTTTGTAAAACAAATTTAAACTTTTTGTCGGTCAATTTCTTTGTAGGTACATGTATCTGTTGTGAAGATGAAAAGGAATTTTAGTTTTATCAAATTAAAAAAGTTTCATGAGAAACCTAATATACCTATTAGCGGACGGGCATTTTTCACCCCATTTGTCTTCTTTTCTAAATTTCTTTGCTAGGATTTCACAGTTTTATATTGATTTATTCTTTAATTTTATATGTTTTTGAAGATTAATTAAAATTTAATATTGGCGTGTTAGGGAAGAGGTAGCGCTTTCTAGACTTGTAGTCTGCTGAAGGTCGACCGTGTCAACAACGATGCGATGCTTCCTGTGTTTGGCACTTAGGGGAATAGACAGTCGTGTCATTTTGCAACAAAGGTGTTAAATTCATATTGTAGAAAGATAACTATCATTATAACTGATAGTTAACTGTGTATTGCATAACAAGTTATGACAAAGACATCACTAAAACACAAAAATCTAATTTATGGATTGGGTTGATTCTTAAATGTACATGAAGCGTGTTTATCTAATCCAATTATGAATACTTATTAATCGTAACTAGTATAAACAACTGATTGTTGTACTTTCATAATGGCGGACGATAGTAACACCACCTAGCGTCCACGAACGATAACTAGGTAATCACCGATTTCTGAAAACGTCTATACTAAGTATAAGAAGACTACAGTGCTGATGATACATTTTGTATGTTGATTGTATATCGACAAGGATTTATATACTAGTATATAAATCCTTGATATCGACGAACACAGCATGACACAGGATGTCGATTGCATATTAGATTTAACATGTTTGTTTGGACATTTAGAGATCTACAACTGCATGTGTGTCACGGGTAAAAGAAGTTTGGTAACTCATAACATGCACCTTTGTATATTGTAAAAGTTAAACAAAAACAAAAACAAAACAAAAAAACACCAACAGTTTAATTTCTACAAAATTATTCTTTTAATATTTATTGGTCTTTTTGCCAGCTGTTTTTTTTATGCGATCACCGTAACCGTGTGACATTCTTCAGACAACTGTTCAGACAAATGCCATCTGGGAGTAATATATAACATTACCCTTAGATGACATTCACAATGATTTCACTTGAAAATTACACATTTAAAAACAAACAACAAATCAAATCTCCAAAAGTTAATTAAATAAACAGAGCACAGCATATTTCATAAAATAAAAAGTACCATGATATAAAGCAGGCATCTTTCTTTAAACGAGGACGTAAATGAGCTACATATGGTCTGTGGTCTGTTACGGTCCTTGTTTTAAAAAAATGTAGATTTTTTTTTTTATTTAAGAACAAAAAATAAAAATAGGACGGCAAGCAAAATACAAATAGAGTAAGGTACAGTACAGTACAGTAATTTTTATTTAAAGTCGGAAGCATATACAACAACAATAGTAATCTGTATTTGTTCACGTCTGGGACTATTATACTAGTATAATAGTCCCAGTTCACGTTGACTATTTTTTGTTTTACCTTTTTTGCCTGTGGCACATTTGTTTGTCTTTCCAAGGATTTATACATCCACCTATATATAAATCCTTGGTCTTTCTTACTTGATTTTCGAGTCGGTGACTGTGTATTTTCTGAGATGTACGTAGTTGCGTGTTTTGATCTTTCTAGCGATTTCGGTTTTCGGAAAAAAAAATACTGAAATAAAATGATACTTAGAATGCTATCAGATGTGCTACTTAATCTTCATTAAATCACTAAATATATTTATATGGTGTAAATTATCACTATTTTTTTTTAAATCTGTTTTAAATTATTGACTGCGGTTAACCGGAAGTTTACATTTTTATTTGAAAACCCGGCATGATTTAACTCCAGTAATTTCCCTTGGTAACTTCAGTAGGTTTCATTTGAAGCAGGCAAATACGAACACATTCCTGTGACTTGTAGCTATGTGTACATATATGAGAGACGGGACTTATAGTATACAGTATATATGTAACTTGTTCTCGCCATATTATGCATATATGAAAAATTGTTGACTTGGCAAGAAACAACATTCTGTATCTGTATGTGTACGTCGTAGAATCCCTGTTGGGCTATGATATGACGGGGGAGAGAGCGCATCTAGTCGCATATGGGGCTACTACATTAACATTATAACAATCACTCTTATAACAGGACAAATAATGCTTGTGTAATCAATAAAGACCACTGTTTTATTTGTGCATTTTTCACTTGTATGAATTCAATCTAGATAAAGAGTGAGTGATTGTTGTTTAATGCCAACTTAGCAATTTTCAGCTGTATCTTGGCAAGAACAAGTTAATTTTTAATGAGATGATGATGAGGTCCGATTTGTATTAGACCAACAGGCTTTGTTGGATTTTTATAGTGCTATCTCACTGAAACAACTGTCGATGGATGGACATGTCGCCACAATCGGACACATTAAGCTGATACTGAGCCAACCTGTCTTTGCTCTTTCTCCTTAATGCTTTATGCTTAGCGGAGGACCAACAAATACAAATGTACCAATTTTATAGTCTTTGGTATGATCCAATTGGGGCTGGAACCTACCATCTGCCGCATTTGAGACGAGCATACGGACTAGGTGAATGTAGCTAAAGTTGTGATACATGTGTATTCTGTATATTACACATGCTAATACAATATAACTACAATTAGACTAGCATTGTTTATTCTATCTTCTCTTATTTTGTTTCAGCCAAAACAATGGCAAGAATTGGTACAGTAACAGACCCAGTAGTGACACAGACATGGTTTAAAAGACAGTCATGGAAACAAGCTAGACAGAGTTCTTTCTGGTGTTGTGTGAACATCCTCATGGCTATAATCATGTATACAGAAATGTATGTTGTTTGTACATTGTACTTGTAATACAACTCTTTTTTTTTCTTTCTTTTGTTTGTTTGTTTTTTTTTTAAATAAAAACTAACTTCAATAGATCCTCTTTATTCTACATGTACTAGGGATGGGCTTGGAAGGATATATAAGAAGAAATATAGAACAATTTTGAGTGTCTAGTGAGAAGTTTTCATACGACTACAAAATCATTTTGTGGTCGTACATGTATTGTTGTTGTTGTTTTGGTGATAAACTTAAACAAAAGCTGAATTCCAACATTTTAACTTTCTTATTTTTCATCCAATTTTTATGCAGGTTTTTTTTTTTTTTTTTTTTTTCCAAAATGATAAGGTATTGATGGACCAAGAAAATATTTGCTATTTTATTACGGAAAGGGACCAAAATTCTGAAATTTCAAATACATGTATTTAGAGGACATGATGTTTAACATTTGAAATAGTAAAACAAGTCTTAATGCCCAAAATGCACTAATTGGGTCTGGCCGTGGCATAGCAATTACTGTTTGCAGCCTATTACTGTGTCCAACACATTATTGTGTCCAGCAATTTACTGTGTCAAGTAAAATATTGTGTCCACACTTGGTTTTAATACAAATTTTACATGCACTTGTTCATCAACATGCTGCAGTTGTATCATGCTGTGCTCTAGATAGCCCTTTATTTTATTTTTTTGTAATCATGGTAGTTTAGAAGTAGTGTGTATTATTACTTCCAGTGTAACAGAGTGAAAAGTGACATGAGTATGATGACATACAAATTTTTTTTTAAATATGTGTCTAAAATTTGCGATGCAGATGATATAAAATTCAAAACTTTACAGCAGAGGGAGATATGATAATGATTTTCTATATGGCAGTACAAATATACATCCCCATTTGACAGACAGGGGGCAAATCTGCCAAAGTAGAGACAAAACATTGTGACACTATACATACACTGTGCCCCAATTTGTAAGTCATGTATATGGGACAGGTTAAGTATACTCAATTAATTTTGAATGTTTACCGAGTTTATACATGTACATTTTTGTATTTTTCATTGAATGTTTCTGGTTCATTATAGGCAGGTAAACAGCATTGGATCCAGTTTGAACATTTCACATCCCATCTTATGGTACTGTGGTAAGTAGATCACATGATACAAATACACATGTACATCCATAAAACTATCTTGGCATGTTACCATTGTTACTATAATGTGTGTTCTAAAGGCCAATAAAAAAAATATGTATGGTTGCGCTAACATTCTTGCAAAAAATAGGGTACCGGTAGGAATGTAGGCAAACCTTTCGATTATATTTTTCATTTTTACTTAGGTTAATACCAGACAATGATCTGAAATTAACACCGCTTTAATGGAAACACAGGTGTTTTATTTGGGGGGGGGGGGTGTAATTGAAACACTGTATGGGGAAAAGGTCCTCACATACCGGTACTTAAATTAGTTTGTGTTGGTGTTGTGGTGTTTTAACGTCACTTTCAACAATATTTCAGTTATATCGTGGTGGTCACTGGTCAGTTTTATTGCTGGAGGAAACCTCAGTCATATTTCAAGAGTATGTTTGATACAGGTCAAAGAGTTAAATAACATTTTATTGTATAAATTTAGAGTAAGCATACAGACTGCAGAATTTTCCATTATTGGTAATGTGTTGTGTTTGCCAATGATTTTCAAAATTGCACAGTCGTACAATTCTGAGGTTACACATATTAGTGTTCACTCACTGTAACATTACAAATCTTAGTGATGTTCAACCCCAAACAGTTGCAAAACACAATTTTAAAACCAAAAACTGAAAACCATCAATAAAAAAGAATAACAAAATGTCCAAAACTTGAGTCAAACCCCAAAATTAACCTGTCATTTGTTATTATTTTCAGAATGTGTATTAGCTGTTATTTTCTTAATAAACAGTATGATGAACTTCATTGTTTACATCAAGCCATACATATATACCAAATCAGTACTGATAACACCAGGACAAAAGAAATTACTAGCTGTCAGGGATACAGGTACTGTTTTCTTTTAAATTAGAAATGAAAGTTTTCCTCTGGTCAGTGGATTTCCTTTTTCTTGAGCACAATAATTGGAAATAAAATGTGTCTTTTTTGTAGAAAATAAGGTATTCAGGCACTGAATAGGATAGGACATTACTCTCTTTTTCAATCAGTGAGTATTTTCATCTCTAAGTCATACACATTTCTGTTAAATGCAGACAAATTTTGCTAGTGACAAAATTATAAATTATTGTCTCCATATGAGGTGAACAACGAAAGTTCTCAAGTTGAGGCTTGTTGTTTTACTGGGATCTTTAGCCAGAGGTTTTGACAACTTGATGCTCACCTCATATGAAGACTATGACTGGTTTAAAATATCGAAACCATTAAGAAAGGCATGTTTAAGACTTGCCGGTACATCAGAATTTCACATTCTGATGCCCTCTCAAAGCAATTTCATTCCATAATTGTGTCCGGTTCACTGATAATTTTGAATTTTTTGTTTTGTAGAAGACAAAAAAATAATGAATTCCGGTATAAAAACAACACAATTATGGAACCAGACTTAAAAAAAATCAGCTCACTTTCAGTTGTCAGAGGTTGTTGACCAGGTGACAACATATTGTCTCCCACTACATTATGTTTGTTGGGGGTTGTCCACTGGATTGTCTCCCTTGTCAGTAAATTTTCTGTAAAACATCCCAATTGTCTTATTACTTTACATATTAAAAAAATATGCAAGGTAAATTGTGATTTTATGAGAATTTCCAGTTCAAACAGTTATTTTTTGTTTGTTTGCCACAAAATAAACAATAAATGTCATTAGAAAAATAACAGTGCATGTGCATGTAATTTGAATTGAAAATGGGCACACTTTAAAATTGAAACATCTATCAAAGTAAATTGTAAATTAATTATTCTTTACATAGATCCTGGATTTAGTATTTCACCAAGAAAACTCAACTTATCATCAGAAGAGAGTCTTGTGTTTTCCAGTACTCCATCAGCTCATTCCAGTTTCACTAGTACCTCCAGTCAGCGACAGACCACACCCACCAATTATTCAAATTTGTCTGGACCAATTAACTTCACCAATCAGTCTATGATGTATTCGTCGTATAGCTCTCCACCAACAAGTTTTGATAGAGTATGTTTTATTCATGGTTGTGTCTCATTATTAAGCAACTAGAGTGCATGGAAGATCGTAGAATCTTCGATCGTCTTTCGTAGATTTTTTTAAGTTGAAAGTTTATCTTAGAATCATATCTTTATAGATATCTTCAGATTTTTTTTAAGATGATTAAGAAGCTATGAGATCTGATGAATGATTGATTTTTTTCTAATTTAATTTTACACAGAGTTTGTATTTGCCACATTCAACTTCGACAGTTGTTTTTTTAATCCAGGTCACATAAACAGGAAATGTAACTGTCATCTGCTCTCGGACAAAACAAAGTAAATCAAAGAAAAAATATTTATTTAGCACCATTTAAAAAAAAAATATCCACGTTTATTGTACAATATTGAACATAGTCTAGCTCTAAAATTCTACAATCTTGAGTGTTGTCAAATCTACTGCCATTTTCCAATCCCTGCTGTTTTCTGAGTACTAGTTGATGAAAGTATATGATATATTTTTTTAGTTGCAATAGACATTTCATATGTTTAGATACATTCTGATTGAGAAATTTAAGATGAAAGTTAATGAGTTGTGCATTTGAATCATTCAATTAATGATTTTGATAATTGCATTGTTATAAAGGTGAAGAAGTTTTTTCTGAATCTTTTCAGAATTTGTTTGGTATTTAATCTAGGAGATAACTGTATTGTATTTGAAAATTTCACAACATCAATTGGAGATTTGATGGCTGCAAATTGAGTTTACTGGCGACGTGTTAGCGGAGCCAGGAAACAGATATTTGCGACCATTAAAGCGACAATTGATGCCGTGAAATTTTCAAATATAATACAATTATCTCCATTCTAATGTAATCATGTGTATAGATGTGCATTGCCACATTGTTGATTATATGACATAAGCGGTAATCAGCTAAAATTCTAAAAATATCTCATGCTATTACAACCGTGGAATTGATACCGTGAAAATTACACCATTAAATTGACAATTGATGCCGTAAATTTTCAAATACAATACAGTTATCTCCATTCTAATGTAATCGTGTGAATTACCACATTATTGACAAGATGACGTAAGCGGTAATCAGCTAAAATTCTAAAAATATCTCATGATATTTCAACCGTGGAATTGATACCATGAAAACTATAGCATTGTCCAATCACAAACCAAGAATATTAAACAGCTACATTAGAATCAATCTAATTAAAATTAGATCTCTCACTTTGCTCTTGTTTATTTATATTTCGCGCATGGGAGATCTAGCACAAGCCTGTAGACATCGCATTCTGGTGACCTAGGGTCACGCATAGGTAATGAGATGCAAATAAAGGTAACGACCCTCAGAACAGCCAATGAAAATCGTTCTCTGATATCACACATAATAAGCACACATATATTTGATTTGTAATAAATACGCCTAGGCGTGAGAGGGCTTCTAATTGCCATTGACTTGTGCCGTAAATTATGAATTTTCACCTGAAGACGTCTTCTTGTCTCCGGAAATGTAAACAGTTATCGGAACAATCGGGCTCCGACATAGTCGATATAGATAACATTGGAAGAATTCATTTGCACCCAGAGTTACGTCCCTAGCATAAATCCACTTTCATGATCTCGTAAGCGATCATTTGAATGGACAATATTTTGCTTGACCCTAGATCACCAGAATGCGATGTCTACAGGCTTGCGTTAGATCTCACACGCGCGAAATATAAATAAACAAGAGCAAAGTGAGAGATCTAATTTTAAATAGATTGCATTAGAATTAACATTTTAGAAGATGTAACAGATAGATGTTACATTGTGTGTAGACATTAAGTTAGGTTTCGTTTATATAGTTGTTTTGTCAGTTATGTCTACAGTTAAATAAGATTAAATATATACAAATGTAAAATATAAATGGTTGAAAGAGCATTTCATTTCAACCTCGCACATACATGTATCTCAGTCCTAAAATTTATAACATAAATGGTTGAAATTTTATTTCAACCAAGCACAGATATCAGTCCTATTTCAGAAACTCTAATCCTCAAAATAATTTTTTTTTTAAACAAGAATATAAATTGATATTTTTGTCAATTTCAGGTGCAGAATTTAAGTGCTATTAGTTCCGCCAATGCTTCATTTGCTCATAATTCATCAATCTCTCCAAATGTATCGGGATTTACCCATCATCCCTCATTCTCACCAGGAAGTTCCTTTTCTCCTAGTATGCAGACAAGTTTTGATGCTAGTGGACTGAGAAGTAGAAGATCGATGTCAAATTCATTTAAATCTTCACCAGGTATGGCAACATTTTTATGTGTGATCTGTTTTAGTGATTGACTGAAATTTTGGATAGTCAAAGTGGATAAATATTCTAGCTGACGGGGAACAAAAGTCACGATCTGCATCTGCTTCAGTCTTGATCAAATAATGGCTATAGAAGATTAATGAATAAATACACCATTACTAGTTTATATACCGAAAACATGTGATTGTAACCATGACAACAATCAGCTCTTGCTTAAAGATCCCAAGCTTATTAATGACCATGCATAGTTTATGTACTATGTATTTTGGGTATAAAAAATATTTAAATAGAAATACAATGATTTTTCTTTACAAGTTCCATTTGTTCAATTCTTTAAATCAAATGCACTTTCTTTTATTAGACTGAAGTAAAATCATTAATTAAAACTTTACATCTAAAAAGATTAGTAAAACTTACCATACATTATAAAGTCTCAAACTGGTTTAAAGGTTACTTATATTTAAAAGCATAGTTTTTAACAAGCATATTCCTCACCAGAGCATTCTTCAATGTAAATGCTGTAATACTACAAGAATGTATCTTATTAATTGTGTTAATAATTATTATTTAATTTCAGTGTCTTCCTCCTTCGATAGGATAACAGATATGCATTCTCTCAGTCAATACTTGAAAGAACAAGATGATAAAGACTTTAAAACAGCTCTCAGTAAGTACAGTCAGACTTATATGTGTTATATTTATTTCTCCTAATCTTAACGTGTAGTAAGTTTAAATTTTCGTAATATTTTTTATTATCACGATGGTTAAATTTCTACATACGAATCCCTGCCAGTTTCTTCGTGATGTCATCAACGACGAAAATTTGCAAATTGAAAATATTTTTGACGTTTTGGGTTATAGGAGAAACAGATTCTCCTTCTCTCCACTCTTGATAGTAAAATTTTCAAATTGTAAAGTTCTTGCTAAAGTTTTAGCTTTAATATTTGAAAATTTAACTATCTCCAGTAGAGAAATGTCGTAATCCACTGGTAACAGAAGGAGATTCTATATATGGATCGAATTAATTTCATCAAGACTTTAGATAATTGTAATCCTTTTCAATTGTTATGTATTATTAGACATAATCTGCAACATTATTTAAGGCAGTCAGTATTTTGGTAAAAATAGAAATAGGGAAAATTATAAACAGACATGTAAAATGTAAATAAAGAAGTGGCTCTGGTTGTGTTAAGCTGGTCAGATAATCTTTTAATTCTATTTAGTTCGGCCTTATGAAGAAAATATCTTGTTTAGATACTGCCTTAGACTACTTTTAATATGGTGTTTATGTTTTCAGGTTCACCTGACAATAGCTCAGCAAGTGCTTCATTTTGGAGTTATGGCAGGACGGCCATGGACTGTACCCATATGTTAAAGAAGTACATGTACCAGCTGGCCAGTAGATCACCACAGTCACCAACATCTAGAAACTATGACAGTGACCAGTCTGCTCTGTATAATGGTGATGTATGTAGTCATTTGTTATGGTGTTTAATGCCACTTTCAGCAATATTTCAGTTATATCGCTGTGGTGAGTTTTATTGGTGGAGGAAATCGGAGTACTCGAAGAAAACCACTGCCCTGCCGCATGTATCATGACAGCCACTGAAAGTAGTCAAATATCTGACATTTTACACAATGTAGAATATTAGAATATACTACAGTAATACCCCCTCTTATTAGACCACTCCCACCAAAGACCAACCATCTTATCAGGCCAGATTTCAGATGCACTAAGATGATGAAATACTACTCAATTATCCTGATTGAGAGATCACAGACCCTCCTCTTATAAGTCCACTTTTTATTCTTATAGGAGAGTGACTGTTGTTATAAGACTGTTATTCTACATACACATGACTTGATCTGGAAGACATTAAACTGTTATACATATATATACCTTGGGTGCGTTCAACATCGTATCTACATAGAAAAATCCTATTGAACGGAAAGCTAGCCTCACCGCTACATAGCTCTAGCTAGCTTAGAAAAATTATGCTAGCTTTTGAATCCAAGATGGCGGCAAAAACTAAATTTAATTTCGTAAGGCAAAAATAGTGGCAACACTTTTAATACGGATGATAATTTATTAAGGTAACTAGATAAATATGATTAGCTAAAATGTTCCAAGAAATTATTCTATATGATTGGTGCCATATTTGCTAGCACTGCTGCGTAGCTAATGTTCAATAACGTCATGGCTATTTTAACTAGCAGCTATGCTAGCTGCTACGATATTGAACGCAACCCTTTTATGTTTGTATTTTTAATTTAAAACCATCACTTTGTGTCCATCATCATCTGTAAACTTTTCACAATTTCATTGTTTTTCTATCAGATCAAATGAAACCAAATTTGGAAGGAATAATTTTTTAAATGATCCATCATCAAATCTATATATAGTGTGTGGAGTGGATCAGAAAAAAAAATTGATCAATAACATATGATGATTGGCTGAAATTTTATAATATTCTTTCTCATAAATAAGTTTGATATGAATATTTGATGTTATTCTCAGAAGCCTTCAATGGATTAATCTCGAAATTATACACGACTCATCACTAGCTGGTTCTTTACATGTATGTTTTTTTAGTATTTTTTCATGATTAATTGAAATCCGAGATGATTGATCATTATGTGGAATATAGGACTGTAAAATATTTCAGTTATATCGTGATGGTCAGTTTTCTTGGTGGAGGAAACCAGAGTACTTGATGAAAACCATTGATCTTTCGAAAGTCACTGACAAACTTTATCACATAATGTTGTATCGAGTTCACCTCGCCATGAGGGAGATTCGAACTCACAAGATTAGTGGTGATAGGCAATGATTGCACAGGTAGTTGTAAATCCAACTACCGTATGATTCATAATGACGACCCAAAATGTAAAATAAGTAGAACATAGATTGATATAATTATAAAAGATTGGTCAAGATCATACAAAAGATAATGTTAGAAAGTTCAAATATAATATTATTATTTTGTTTTAGATATGGGGAAAGAGAGGTGTATCAGAAGATGATTTATATCTGTGGACAGAAAGAATCAGAAAGGTTTGTAAACAGAGAAAGCTAGAAAGTACATATCTAGCAGTATTGACTTTAGTGTTAGGGAAGTTGATATTTAACACCAATTTCAACAATATTTTATTGATATCCTGGCAGTCAGCTTTATACCTTGAGGAAATCAAAGTACTCTTAGAGAAGACAATCAAAGGTGTCACAAGTCACACATATTTATTACATAATGTTGTATCGAGTACTAACTCTTATCTGTAGTTGGGAAAGATGCTGATTGAATAGGAAGGATGTAAATACAGCTACCTTATGGTCACACACAAGACATCCCATATGTATAGGAAGATGTAAATACAGCTACCTTATGGTCACAC
>MJUT01049894.1:554077-567753 GCA_002080005.1 Gigantidas platifrons | reverse complement strand
AGCTACCTTATGGTCACACACAAGACATCCTGTATGTATAGGAAGATGTAAATACAGCTACCTTATGGTCACACACAAGACATCCTGTAGCAGTATTGATATCTTCTATAATATTTTACATGTATGTCTAAAAATATTGTTTGATTGCTCTTTACCTTCCTACCTACCCACAAAATGGTCTCTACTAAAAACATTTTATTTTAGTATTTTTTTTTAAAATAAGTGGTTTTTTTTCTATATCAAAAATTATTTTTCAGTGATGTCAAAAACATGTTTTATGCAGTGATGATTATAATTATTCTAATAATTTTATTTTAGTGGATATGTTTGACAATTATATCCAGGTTGTCTAAAGAAATAGACCAAATTAATGCAACATTAAGGAGGATAGGATCAGAGGAGACAGAAATTGGAGGTATATTTGGTCAAAATCATATTTCTTTAGAAATTGCTAGAAAGCTACATTTTTATTAGTTTGTAGCACCACTCAAGTTGTGAGTTCATATCCTGTTCATGGCAAGGTGTACTTCATACAACATTTATGTGATCAAGTTTGTCAGTGACTTGCGACAGGTTGGTTGTTTTCTGCGGGTACTCTGATTTCCTCCACCAATAAAACTGACTGCCACGATATAACTGAAATATTGTTGAAAGTGGCATTAAACACCATCAACCCTAACCTCTATAGCTTAATTTTCCCAACTTGGTATTAAACTACAATCACTCGTTCACTTAATAATTAAATAAATTAAATTTCTTTCACACATTAGCATATTGTTTACTAACATATTCTAACACATTTCATGTAAAGCTTTTTCATGTCTAGGTTTTTTACATGAATGTTTGTAATGTTAGCAATCATAAATCAGCAACTTGTCAAAGGGTCAAAACACCCAAACTTATCAAAATGTACACACATTTAAAAATAGATCTGAGAAAATTAACTTTGTCCCTGTGAAAATAAATAAATATGAGGGCAATGAAACACATTAAACAAGCTATAAATACAAAAGAGTAAAATACCATTAAAAAATAAAATAGCAAAACGAAATCTTTGTTTTAATATTGATTTTATTTGCAAATAATTACAAAATTTGTTTTAGAAGCTGCATCTTCATTATGTTTGAATATCCTGAAGAGGTACATTACCATGGCCTCTGAACCGCATCAGTGGTGTAATGGTTAGTGTGCTCGCCTCGAGTGCAATAGATAGTGGGTTTGAGCCCACAGTCGAGTCAAACCAAAGACTATAAAATTGGTATTTGTTGCTTCTCCACTAAATGCGCAGTATTAAGGAGAAAGACTGGTTGGCTCGGAATCAGAATAATGTGTCCGAGTGGAGCAATGTGTCTACCCGCGGACTGTTGTTTCAGTGAGCTAGCACTATAAAAATCCAACTCAGCATGTTGGTCTAGTACAAAGCAGACCTCATCATCATATCATTGAAAATTGAATTGTTCTTGCCATGATATAGCTGAAAAATTGCTGAATTGCATTAAACAACAATTACTCACTTACTCCCCAATTTGTTTTAATATTTGTCCATAGGAAATGTAAATGTTTCTAGATTCTGAACCATCATTGGATGACAATTATTAATTTTGTATGTACTTGTATATCTTATATTTATTTCAGAGGTTAGTGTATCAACATTGAAGCATTTAGCATTTACCAAAGGCCCACATGTACCATCCCTGAATAATGTAGTACCTTACTTTGACTTTTCATCTAACCAAGAATACCTGGTTAAAAGAATTAGAGGTAAGTTCAATCCTATATAAGAATAAGTACAATAGTTCCCCCCTTTTTGATGCCAACCTTCTGCAATGAATAAATAGCCTTAAAAGAGGGATAGACTTTCTTGAGATGGACAATATTTAGTAGTATTTTACTATCTCGGTGCATCTGAAATCTGGCCTGATATGGAAATGGGTGCCTTTGATGGGAGTGGCCTTATAAGAAGGAGAATACTGTACTGTACAAATATAATTTTCTTGACTCTTCAGGTTGTTTACAAGGGATAAGCTTAGATGTAATTGTAAGGTTAATTTTATTTCTGATAACTCAATTATGTTATAATTTAGGGTAAGTTGACCTTCAAATAACAATATTGCTACAAAATATTTAGCATGGTGCAATTACATGCTGTCCTCACAATCAATGAAAGTGTCTATGCCCTCGCTGAATTTGTGAAATTATTACATTATTTCACCTTAGATGTAGTTGATACAACATTATTTGATAAACTTTGTCAGTGACTTGTGACAGGTCGGTGGTTTTCTCCAGGTACGCCGGTTTCCTCCACCAATAAAACTGATTGCCATGATATAACTGAAATATTGTTGAAAGTGGCATTAAACACCATAACCCTAACCCCTGAATTATCAATAAATTGACTTTCACAACAAAAATTACCAGTATGATTCTTAAAAAAAAGTAAACAACAGACCAGGAATTCTAAATATGATATTACTTACCTTAGTGGATTGTTAATCCTACCATCTTCAGTAAAACCTGTCCAATCCAAACCCCTTTAGGACTGAGGAATTGTTCAGTTTAGACAGGTGTTTGGTTTACACAGGTTAAAATTACATAGACATTTAGTAGATTGGACTGTAAAGTCTATCTGGTTTTATACACAGTGAAAGTAAGTAATGAGCACACACATCAATTTCTCAGTCATCTTTAAAACAAAACTACTTGTCGGAATATTGCCAATAGACAGGTTAAATAAGTAATATGCAGATTTCTAGTAATGGGACCTAATATATTGTTCAGTTGGTTTTAGGAACCACATTTAAAATATAGAGTAATTTAATGCTACCTATTTAGCTTACTTGAGATGGCATTAGCAATCTTTTCACATTTCAATCTTCTTTTCTGAAACCACATGGCCCATTAGAACCAAACTTGTCTCGAAGTTTGAGTTTTTGGTGCTGATCCAAAATTCAACATGTCTGCCAGGGCCAATGTGTTCTGATTGGTTGAAATTTCAAACATGATCTTTTTAGAAAGAAAGAAAAAAACAACAGTAGATTGTGTATTAAGCAGTATTGACAAGACTTTCATTGAAATATTTTCCTAATTTTGTGTCAGGATTAAAAACATGTGGAATATTGATATATAAAAACGCTGCATTTTATTTTTAATTGATCCGTTTTTTTGAATATTGATGAAATCAATAGTAAATTATCTCCCTTCCCATTTTTCTGTTAGATAAAGGGAGATAATTGAATTTTATATCTTTTTGTTTCATTTGTAGATCTGGGAAAAGATGGATGTATGAGTGAGTTTGTGTGGAATAGTGGAGGGCATTATGGGAAGGCATGGGGAGAACATCTCCCTACAGATGCTGGGGTAAGTCAGAATATGTTCATATTTGCCATTTATAGGTGCAATTAGTAGCTCAGTATTTGCACATATCTCCTTACAAATTTTGGGGCAATTTTTCCTTGTTTATTATTCCAAAAAAGATGTGGAAGCAGTTAAACCTCACAATATAGATTTCTATTTGAAAACACAGTGGTCGGTGATCAAAGATTTTGTGGTGAAAGTTGGTGTTTGAAGTAGAATCATAGGAATGATAAACCATGAAAAATTACAATATTTATGGGTTTTTTATATATACATGTATCAGTATATACTTATTGTTGTTTATAATCAACAACTCATTTGATTGTTTTTGTCAAGTGCTAAGACTTCCTCCAACCATAGGATTACCATCCTGACATAGCGATATATTAAATTTAAAAAAAAATGTTATACATTTCAGCTTGTAATGCATATGCTGTGTACCTATATGGATGCTCGACTTCCTGCACAACCGAAATATCCAGATGGGAAAACGTTCACCTCACAATATTTTGTAAAAACGCCTGATAAACCAAGTAAGAAAAATATAGGAAATCTTTATTCATTTAACCTGTATATACTGAACACCTGTCTATTCAGAATACAAAAATTGATCCCAAGGAGGTTAGATTTATACAGGAATATTGAAGAAAGTCCCAATGTAGAAAATCAGTGTTAATTTAACCTGTATAAACCGAACACCTGTGTATAACAAACACAAAAGTTGGTCCAAAAGAGGTTTGGTATAGACAGGTTTCACTGCATTTTCTATGCAAATGAGATCATGTGGTGCAGATTGACACATATTTTGTTTTCAGAATCTAAAAACGATACATTTTTGATATAGGATAAAATGAATAATATAAATGATTTTAACACAATAAATAGAATGTACAGTCATGTAATTGAATAGGATATGAAAAATTGTTACAAGAAAGGATTTCAATGTTTGGGAACATGATAGAAAAATATATTTTGATACTGTTTTTTTTTCAGATCTGGATAAAGATGACACTCTATGTATTTACCAGTCAGCCATCAATCCACCACATTTCCAAGTTGTCATAGGAAAAACTTCACATAACTTACCAAAGGTACTTTATGTAAAGCAGTGCCAGGTTTTTTTAAGACAACAGTCAATTAGTATACAATTCTGCACAATACTACTACAAGTTGAAAAATAACAGATTTTCCATCCAAATTTTAAATTTACATTCAAAGTGGAACATATTGGATTATCATTATCATTTTTCCACTTCATCCTTCCAGAGTTATTGGCCTTTGTGAAAAATATGAGGAATAACTATTTACTCTGTTACAACCTGTACGTCACATCTGAAATGTTTTGTTACATCCACTAAGGCTGTCATGAAATGTCATATTTTCTCACTGACATTGGTTGCAATATGAATAAACTCTCTTCTCCACAGAAATCTACTGAAATATGACAGAAATGAATTATATATTGTCCTCATTAAACTTTCCACATTTGTGTTCATCCAATATGGCCACCACTGGGCACAATAGTTTCTGTTTAATTGAAATGTGACTCCTTTGATAATCTCTAAAGACCATTGGAATGAAATATGGGCAATCTTTATAATATTTCCTCTTTTTACTCTGATCAGTAATTCAATATGGCCATGCAGTTATAATAGTTCTATTAAATATAGCGATTGTATGATTATGGATTATGGCTGTTACACATGCAAGTAAATACAGTCTTCAATGAGCCTCAGGTTTGTTTGCTGTGCATGCTGTGCATGATTGAAGATTTGAAATTGACAGTGCCATTTTATGTTAATAATTTTAATACATCTCTGGAAGTAAAAGTAAATTTTAAAACATTTAAAATTTTATAATTTTCATAAATTTTATTTTTCTATTTCAGGGCAGGAATAACATGTTTCAAGCAATTCTGTTATTTTTACATCATATAAAAACAAAGGAACATGGAATGTTAGGGTAGGTTATAATATACTTGGGGGTGGGGGGGANGAGGGGGGGGGGCAAGATAATAATATACTTTTGAGGGGGGGAGCTAGATGATAAAAATCCAGTTGTATATAATTTGCATTGGAACTTTCAAGATGGACATGAAAATACTCGTCTAATATAAGCTCTATAATGCTATTTCTGATTTTAGCGTCAGCCTTTCCTTGTTGTAAAAGTGGGGTTCATCAATGTATTCTTTACACAACTAATCATGCTATATTCTTAATATCAAGGGGTTGTTGTGTTCGTGATGCTAGTTTGAATTAATGTATGGCCATGTCAGTTGTTGCCTATCACCACTTAAGTTGTGAGCTTGATTCTCATCCATAGAGAAGTGTACTCAATATAAGTTTATGTGATATAGCTTCTCAATGACTTGCAGGACACCAAATTGAACTGACCACATAGATTTTACGTTTTTGTTTGCTGTGAAAAAATGAGTTTGATTGTCATTGTCAGACACTCAATTGTTATTTTGTTTCTGAAAATGCTGGTACTCTGACTATGTTCTGTTATTTCATTGGTTGAAATACTGGCTTTTGTTTCACTTTAAAATCTAAGACAATTTTGTAGTTATTAATAGTTTTGGTATTGGTGTTGTTAGTGTACAGTAAAACTTGATTATTTTTTGTTATTTAACTGATTTCAGTTATTTTCCTCTGAAAAAGAAATTCTGAATGTTATAGGAAATGGTCAAAAATTGAGGTTTAGAAAGTTGGTGTAGATGGTTTCAGCTATTTTTTTCATTGATTTTCAGTTATTTTATTTTATTTTAAGCCGGGATCATCCCTGATTACTTGTCTTAGCAACTACCTCTATAAATCAATAACATTTTTATATTTTCCTTTGTAGTGCATTTCATATTAAGTTAACCTGTGTTTAGTGACCACCTGTCTTTTAGTTCAATGTTCCATTGGATGGTCACTTAGCACAGGTTTAACTGTACTTATTATTATCATGAAGGGCCATCATTGTCGTGATCATATGGTAGTTGGATTTACATCTCTCTGTGGAATCAGTACCTATAACCACTAAAATTTTGAGTTCGAATCCCACTCATGGCATGGTGCACTCAATACAGCATTATGTGATAAAGTTTGTCAGTGACTTATGACAGGTCGATGATTTTCTCTGAGTACTCCGGTTTCCTCCACCAATAAAACTGACTGCCGTGATATAACTCGAATATTGGTGAAATGGCGTTAAACACCATAACCCTAACCCTGTTATTATTTGTATTTATTAATATGTTATTTTTTATTTTTTCAGGAGAGTAAACTTAGGAATGTCAGGTGTTAATGTTCTGTGGATTTTTAACTCTTGATGACGGCTGAGTTGTGTACTGAAAAACATCCATAGAAATGTGGAATGGATATTAGATGGTTACAACAGTCTGTGACATTAGATAACAGGAACCTTGTCTCTGAACTATGACAAACCTTAAATAAAGGTCCTAGCAGGAAACAATGAAATCCTGACATTTAACGGACGATCAAAAACAGATATTTGAATTTTAATATTTATATAAAGTTTCAGAGTGAAGAGGATTTTTTTTTTATGTTTAATCAGAAATAAATTGTTTCTGGTAACCATTCATGTGTAAATAAATAATGCCAATTGCTTTCTTGTTGAAAAGTTTGATCATGCTGAAATAAAATATTTACTTCTAGAAACTATAAAATAGATTTCCCATTGTACAGTGAAACTCTACATTCATATACAAGATGGGGCTGTCTTGGTCTTGATCGTTGGATTTTCAACTACCTATGCAATCAGTGCCTGTCAGCACTAATGTTGTGAGTTTGAATCCCACTCAGGCGAGGTGTACTTGATACAACATTATGTGATGAAGTTTGTCAGTAACTTTTGACAGAGTGGTGGTTTTCCTCCGGGTACTCTGGTTTCCTCCACCAATAAAATTGACTGAGACGATATAACTGAAATATTGTTGAAAGTGGCATTAAACATCCTAGCCCTAACCTCTCATAGTAATAATGCAAGAATAAAGCTTGATATAAAAGATCACCTAATACTGGATCCAAAGATTTTTCATTGACGAACAATTTATTCAAAATATATGTTTTAGATAAAAGAAAAAATAACAACAAAACAGCAACAAATCGTAAGGTTTTGTGAGTTAATCTATAAGTAATTGTCTAGGAAGTTTAAGTTAGTGAATTAGAAAACAATTGCTATGGTGTATCACTTAATTTTGAAACGTACAAAAAAATCATTATCAAAAGATATTCAAAAAATGATGTTGTAATTTATCACCTGAAATAAAAATATTGATTAAAGCAGTTTGAATTTTCTTATGGATGTAAATTAGTTGTTGAATTACATGAAATATGGCATATTAGACCATTGATGACAAAGCCTAAGATGTGAGTTGTGACGAGAAGTCCATTTAAAGCCAATCATACCAAGGATAGTATGTTTATCAAGGATATTTCAAAGTGACGTCAATACAACGTCATGTTAGAAATCAACAATAATATGTTTGTTTCACGTTAGTGGATTGATAAATCATGTTATCACACATAAAGGTCAGATGGAAACAAATAACAAATCATTGATAAATGAAGCTACTATTTTTAACAAACGAGAGAAATATCATATCTTACGTAAAGGTTAACAAATAGCACTTTCATGTGTGTTCTCCATTTCACATTCTGGTGACAAAATTTTTTTTCAATTGTTTACAAATATTTCATTATTTTAATAAGTACAACTTTTTGTGATGATAGTTGAGTACACCTAAACTACACAATGTCTAGTAATAAAAACAACTTTTTGTGATGACAAGTAGAGTACACCTAAACTACACAGTGTTTAGTAAAACAGACAACTTTTGTAATGACAAGTAGAGTACACAATGACTAGTAATAAAAACAACTTTTTGTGATGACAAGTAGAGTACACCTAAACTACACAGTGTTTAGTAATAAAGACAAGTTTTTGTGATGACAAGTAGAGTACACCTAAACTACACAGTGTTTAGTAAAAAAGACAATTTTTTGTGATGACAAGTAGAGTACACCTAAACTACACAGTGTTTAGTAATAAAGACAACTTTTTGTGATGACAGGTAGAGTACACCTAAACTACACAATGTCTAGTAATAAAAAACTTTTTGTGATGACAAGTAGAGTACACCTAAACTACAGTGTTTAGTAAAAAAGACAATTTTTTGTGATGACAAGTAGAGTACACCTAAACTACACAGTGTTTAGTAATAAAGACAACTTTTTGTGATGACAGATAGAGTACACCTAAACTACACAATGTCTAGTAATAAAAACAACTTTTTGTGATGACAAGTAGAGTACACCTAAACTACAGTGTTTAGGCCATCAAAAATTAATCTTCTGGTTCTCAGACAATTGAGTTTTGAAAAATGGCAAGGTAGGTAGGGAGTTTAGTTTTGTATTTTATAGCTTTAGCAAAAACGGCAAGGGATTTCCAGTGTTGGAGTTTATTTCGGTCAAAACATATTTAGTTCTAAACCAATTGGATTTTTTCCTTCCAAGCCCCGAATTCCCTCCATTTCTCCGGTAAAGACAGTGACACGTTTACATAATTCTTCCACTGAATCGCCCCAGTCAGTCACAGGCAGAATTGTCCAAGGAACCACTTGTTTTGAATCAATATGCACCGAAAGACTGACGAGAATCGCCGTCATGCTTTCTAGTTTTACTTTCGTTTTTGTTTGATCAATCTGGGTTGGGGAGACGCCTGAAAAGTACGTATTGGCGCCAAATTTCAAAGTTTATTTTCGAAAAAAATTTTAAAAAAATCCGAGACGGCGGCGATTTTTTTCTGGAAAGCAAATAAATACGTTTCGTCGGCGGGATTTTGAGGGGGCGGCGGTGTCCGAGAACCAGAAGATTAATTTTAGATGGCCTTAGTAATAAAGACAACTTTTTGTAATGACAGGTAGAGTACACCTAAACTACACAGTGTTTAGTAAAAAAGACAACTTTTTGTGATGACAAGTAGAGTACACCTAAACTACACAGTGTTTAGTAATAAAGACAACTTTTTGTGATGACAGGTAGAGTACACCTAAACTACACAATGTCTAGTAATAAAAACAACTTTTTGTGATGACAAGTAGAGTACACCTAAACTACAGTGTTTAGTAATAAAGACAATTTTTTGTGATGACAAGTAGAGTACACCTAAACTACAGTGTTTAGTAATAAAGACAACTTTTTGTAATGACAAGTAGAGTACACCTAAACTACACAGTGCTTAGTAATAAAGACAATTGTTTGTGATGACAAGTAGATTACACCTAAACTACACAATGTCTAGTAATAAAAACAACTTTTTGTGATGACAAGTAGAGTACACATAAACTACACAGTGTTTAGTAATAAAGACAATTTTTTGTAATGACAAGTAGAGTACACCTAAACTACACAGTGTCTAGTAATAAAAACAACTTTTTGTGATGACAAGTAGAGTACACCTAAACTACACAGTGTTTAGTAATAAAGAACTTTTTGTGATGACAAGTAGAGTACACCTAAACTACACAGTGTTTAGTAAAAAAGACAATTTTGTGTGATGACAAGTAGAGTACACCTAAACTACACAGTGTTTAGTAATAAAGACAACTTTTTGTGATGACAGGTAGAGTACACCTAAACTACACAATGTCTAGTAATAAAAACAAGTTTTTGTGATGACAAGTAGAGTACACCTAAACTACACAATGTCTAGTAATAAAAACAACTTTTTGTAATGACAAGTAGAGTACACCTAAACTACACAATGTCTAGTAATAAAAACAACTGTTTGTGATGACAAGTAGAGTACACCTAAACTACACAGTGTCTAGTAATAAAAACATTTTTGTAATGACAAGTAGAGTACACCTAAACTACACAATGTCTAGTAATAAAAACAACTTTTTGTGATGACAGGTAGAGTACACCTAAACTACACAGTGTCTAGTAATAAAAACATTTTTGTAATGACAAGTAGAGTACACCTAAATTACACAATGTCTAGTAATAAAAACAACTTTTTGTGATGACAAGTAGAGTACACCTAAACTACACAGTGTCTAGTAATAAAAACAGTTTTGTAATGACAAGTAGAGTACACCTAAACTACACAATGTCTAGTAATAAAAACAACTTTTTGTGATGACAAGTAGAGTACACCTAAACTACACAGTGTCTAGTAATAAAAACAACTTTTTGTAATGACAAGTAGAGTACACCTGAAAACCAACTTGTTTTTTTACATTATAGCTTTTGTGTACTGAAACATTGTGTATATAGAATCATGTTTGTATAAATTTGTTCTTGGAAAAATAAACAAATTACAAAAAAGTAGAGTACACCTAAACTACAGTGTTTAGCAATGTGAGAATATAACTTGACACTTTTACAACTATTCCCATTGTATGTGAAAAATCGTGTTCTGGTATATTGCAAGTTATAAATATTGTTTGTGTTTTGATAAAGAATAAAGGATACCTATAACAGATTGATCCATGATTAATATTTACCTGTGTGAAAAACTACCTGTAAAATTTTGCCTTGTGGAGAGTTGGAGATAATTTGGAAAAGCAGTTACCAGCCATTCATTTTTGGAATCAGAAGAACAATAGCTATCGCATGGAACAATTGGATATCAAAATACTTGAATTCCAACTTTGATAAAGACTCTCAGACATATTATTATTTAGAGACACTCCAGGTTCTGGTTGACCCACATTCATGCACCAGAAAATTCCCTCATTATCAATTATCCAGTTTCTGTGACCTAAAGAAGGCAAAGCATATGTTTTAATAGGTGTCTAGTTTAAATTGTATCAATTTCATTTACCCTGTTTGACATTCTACTCAATGAATGGTCTCCTCACAAATTATGGCCAACAGCTTGACTGTCCTGCAAGAAAATCTTATTTGTTGTATTCTGACAGATAAAACTTGGAAGATTTTTTTGTGGGTAAATAATGAATATGTATTTCACTATCAATCAGAATAAACATGGTTTGCTGCCCACTGACTGTCTCACTGGCATGTTTTATTCTAATTCAGATTTGTATGTGTTTTTTACATTAAAATTCCTTCTACAATATTCCAATGGATTTACATGTACTGTAGCTTTTACTATTTCTGGGAAATAAAATATATAAAAATTTCTTTCTGCATTGGAATTAAACATATTTTATTTGTTCAAAATATTAGCAATTAGAATTGGACAAAGGTTATGACAATAATTCAGGGTTCACGAAATTGCATATGGGTTTCATGGTACTAGTGAAAAAAAAATATCAGTCCTCATTAATTTTCTATTGAAAAATACCAATCTTGTGTCAGTCCTTAGAAAAGTCTGCCTAAACTTTGTCGGTCATGTTTGAGAGGACTGACGAATTTCGTGAGCTCTGATTATTTAAAACCCTTCGTGAACTCTGATTATTTAAAGCGGCTTCCAAACATTCTACTGAGTGGTGAGTTTTGCTGGACAATTGTCATTTTCAGTAGAATTGGTACAGGAGGAAGCCGTCGTGGAAATAACGTGGTGTATTATTCTGGACCTGGCTTAGACATTTACGTCAATTTCTTGTTATAATTTCAATGATTGAATTAAAAAAAACATGTAAATTTGATGGAGCAATTGCCAACTTGGAATTGTAAATGAAACAGTATTTTTAAAGTGTTCTCATTGACTGAACAATCTGGTAAACTGGTCGCTCAGTAGGTAGATATTCATGGAACTTTAAGGTTCTAGGTGCGGAACAATAATATAGCTTTTAAAATGTTTATACTGTGTCAATATTCACAGCAAGATATAAACAGAGGGGAATGTAGGCAGTTAAATATATAAAAATAAATATATACATGCATGTATATAATTATATCTACGACTTGAAATCAAATCACTTTTTTCGGGGGGGGGATCCTCGTGATCGTGTGGTAGTTAGATTTATAACTACATGTGCAATCAACGCCTATCGCCACTTAAGTTGTGAGTTCGAACCTCGTTCATGGCGAGGTGTACTCGATACAACATTATGTGATAAAGTTTGTCAGTGACTTGGGATTGGTCATTGGTTTTCTCCGGTTTCCTCCACTTATAAAACTGACCGCCATGATAAACCTAATTTTGTTGTTGAAAGTGGCGTTAAACACCATTAACCATTCAACCACTTTTTCGATTTTGAAACTGTTCCGGCAGTATGGAATTTTTTTTTACTTTATTTTATAATCTATGACAGATGATTTTTCAGCAAATCAGAAAAAGTCACAAAAGATGACAGTATATAAAGAAAAGAAGAGTCTAAAAAAAAACGGAGAGAATCAATCATTTCTTTCTGTTCTCCAAGTACTTTTATGAGAAGTTTCCAAACGTCATTTGTTTTACGGATTTTTAAACAATCCTCATTTGATATTAAGAATGTTATGTTTTAAACAAAAGTAAATAAACTCGTGACATACTTTTGTTTAAAGTTGAAATGTAATAGTAAACTTTACAACCATAACGGCATTTAAACACAAAAGAAAATCCATTGTTTAAACAAATATACTTCATTAATTCTTTAGAGAAATCAACTGCCTACAAATAAAAGGTAAGATATGAAAATATATATTATTTTTAATTTATTTCGATATTACAATAAAGAAAGTACACAAACGTATTTTTACAAGTTTGTCATATTTCAGTATATTCATAATATAATACATGTGTTGCATTGTAGACGAATTAGTCTAGAAATTTGAGATTACGAAACATTTGATACAAAACCGTGTATTAAATTTTAATCACTTTACTAAACTATAAATAACCTTATACAACTAACGGTGACTTTTGAAACACTTCCCAAGATATATTGACTCTTATAATATTATCTAAGTAAGTATACAAATGTATTTTGATAAGTTTATAATACCGGTAAATCAGAGTCAGAACATGTTCTGATCAGGGACGGTGGAGAGAATACTAGTTTTTGTACTTATTGAAAAAAAAACAAAGTAAGTAATTTAATTGTATATATATATAAAACAATGTAATCTATGTCATATTGTACTATTACTACTATGAACAACTTTTGAATTTATAATAATTTAAACCTGAGATTAAATGTGAACATGAATGTGAAGAAATCTACTTTTAAAACTGTTCCTAATTATACCCGCACCAAATGTTGTGAGGTGTAAATTATACCCGCACCAAATGTTGTGAGGTGTAAATTATACCCGCACCAAATGTTGTGAGGTGTAAATTATACCCGCACCAAATGTTGTGAGGTGTAAATTATACCCGCACCAAATGTTGTGAGGTGTAAATTATACCCGCACCAAATGTTG
>MJUT01049894.1:531556-552701 GCA_002080005.1 Gigantidas platifrons | reverse complement strand
GTGTACATTATACCCACTCTAAATGTTGTGAGGTGTACATTATACCCGCAACAAATGTTGTGAGGTGTAAATTATATACCCACTTTACATGTAAGGCGTATGCGTTTGACCCTTCTGTCCGTTCACTAGTCTAAATCATATTTTTGTATCCGATAGTCTTCAAAATCAACTAAAGTTTTCCTCATTTATGAATGACAGCTCCCAGGATCATGTGTGCATTAAATGAGCAGACCTTTTGCCATAAATTGTTTTAATCTAAATAATATTTTATATATATCCGATTTCTTCAATTTCAACTAAAGATTTTCCCGTTTGTGAATGACAGTTCCCTGGATCATATGTGCATATAATGCATGGATCCATTGCCATAAATGTTACTAGTTTAAATCATTTTTTATATATCGGATTCCTTCAATTTCAACGTGAGCTTTTGCCATATGTAAATGACACCTAGTCCCAAGGATCATACATGTACATAAAATGAGCGGATCCCTTGCCATAAAAGGTAAACCGATTTCAGGCCAGTGACAAGTATGTTTGGATTGATTGGTGTTTAACACCAACTAAAATTTAGCGATATTTTAGCCATATCGTGGCGTGTGACAAGTAGAACCTTTGTCACACTAGTAATACCGTCGTACAGCAAAAATTACAATTTTTAACAGACTTGTCACTTAGGTAATCTAAATACGAGTGATAATTTGTTTTCATTCACGATCGAACTTCTACAATATGTGAATGTATATATTACCCTCAAATAGGATAAACTATTATTTATTTATAGAAATATATTTCATTCAGATGGGCACATTTAAAGTATATTTAGCACAAATCTTAGAGTTACTAGTTTTAGCAATAGCAATAACATTCAAAATATAAAATAATATATACCTACTGAGTTGATATCTCTGCTGTTTGACTATTAGTCCCCGAAGGTATCATCCACCCAGTAGTCTGTGCTTCGTCACTAGCATCCGTTCAGAAGTTACTAACATGGTTTATTTAGATGTATTCATGCTTTAACCGTTTGGTTTGGTGTATGGTGTTTACGCCACTTTCAACAATATTTCAGTTATATTGTGGTGGTCAGTTTTATTGGTGGAGGAAACCGGAGTACGCGGAGAAAACCACAGACCTGTCGCAATTCACTGACAAACTTTATCACACTATGTCGTAACGAGTACACCTCCCCATGAACGGGGTTCGAACTCACAACTTTAGTGGCGATTGGCACTGATTGCACAGGTAGTTGTAAATCCAACTACCATACGACCACGACGACCCTCTGCTTGAAACGTATATTTTCTAAACAATGTTATTGATTTATAACCTTCCTCCGATATAGGTAACCGTAGCCTGTTTAGGCTATCCTGTTTTGGCTATCCTGTTTAGGCTATCCTGTTTTGGCTATCCTGTTTTGGCTATCCTGTTTAGGCTATCCTGTTTAGGCTATCCTGTTTTGGCTATCCTGTTTAGGCCCTTGTATGTTTACTTACTCCCAAAGACCCTTAATTTATTAGACTTTCCAAATGTTTGACTATGATGAAGGTTATTCTAGAAACACGTCTCTTGTATTGGCTATGTTTTTATTGTTGCTTGTTATTCTGCACATGCGTCAGGTGTTTACTACATTGTTAACAAAAACAAAGACCAAAACCTCTATTTTGATCATATTCATTTCTCAACACTTATGATATGACACCCAGACTTACTATTTCAATTGATATAAACCATTCCAGATTATAATGGCAACTTGTGAACCGTGTCGAAGAAAAGGGAAAGAAGTAACGGCTGCAAAATGGTGTGTAGAATGTGACGAATCTCTCTGTCCAGAATGCTGCGATGCCCATCAGACTATGAAGGCACTTCTGACACATCGCATTGTGGACATTGATATAGCCAAAACTGCATCTGCATCAGGTATGTTTGAGGGACTCTCTCCATATATTTGCGTGTTCTGTGTCTGTATCACTGTTGTTTTGTATCTGAACTAACCGGGGTTATGGTGTTTAACGCCACTCTCAACAATATTTCAGTTATATCGTGGAGGCCAGTTTTATTTGTGGGGGAAACCGGAGTGCCCGGAAAAAAATTATCACATAATGTTGTATCGAGTACACCTCGGTTGAGCGGGACTCGAACTCACAACGTTAGTGGTGATAGGCACTGATTGTATAGATAGTTGTAAATCTAACTACCATACGATCACGACGACCCCTCTGAACTTCCGTTATCATTCACTTCCGTTTCATTCTAAAAGAAAAGCTTCGCTGTCACCGTACAATTGATTCGCTACCTTTTAAATGTCAATGTCTCCCATTTTAAGGTTGATAATATTTTTGTATGCACTTGATTGCATAAAATGGTATTGTTTTGTGTGCTAAATCCAATGCGTTGACCGATATAAGTTGATATGTGTGTTTATTGATTTTTTGTGTGGCTATAAATAAACTTCATTCATAACTACGATTTTCCCATCGTACAACAGGTTAAAATGCCGACTATAGCCAATGAAAAGATCTCATTTGAGGTCAGTGTAGTTATAAATAAACTTCATTCATAACTACCATCCTACAACAGATTTTCTGTATACACATCGGCTGTTAAAATGCCGACTATAGCCAATGTAAAGATCTCATTTGAGTTCAAGTTCGTACAAAATATATTTACCTATCCCGGGAAGATGTTAATGAGTTTTTTATTTGTACGCAGTGTTCTGTTCATCTTATGCACATTACGATTTTTTTTAATTAATCTTTTCTTAAATACAAGAAAATGAGATACATTCTATTCTAAACTAGTGCAATTAAATCATCAATTCACCCGAGCATATCCGTTACGATTTCTTCTGAACTACAGATGTTCGTCTAGGGTTACTGCAAACATGTTGTGGAGCTTTCAACAATATTTCTGTTATATCGTGGCGGTCAGTTTTATTGGTGGAGGAAACCGCAGGAAACCACAGAACTGTCGCAAGTCACTGCCAAACTTTATCACAAAATGTTGTATCACATACACATCGCCATGAGCAGGATTGGAACTCACAACTTTAGTGGTGATAGGCACTGATATATAGGTACGTGTAGTTGTAAACACACTACTATACGATCACGACGACGATCCCTGCACCGTAAAGATGGTAATTATAAACATAAATGAATTACTTAAATTTTCGAAATGTATAGTGTGTGTACACAAGATCAAGGACCACAAAACACAAATTAATATGGTCAAGATATATTGTAAAGAGACAAATTGTAAGGACTACTGTGAGAAAACATTCATCACAATTTAATAGAGCATCATTGTACCCAGAAACAAAATGGAAAGTTTAGAATGTGATCTCAAATTACTGTTAAATGAAGGGTGCACAACAGACACAGCAATATAAAAACATACTAGTAACAGTAAAGGCGGTTTATTTTCAATGCAGATATATTACACTACCTAATAAGGATAATATCCGCTGATATGCTTCTTTTAATTTGTCTTGTAGCTGTCATGAAACCATCCAGCCAAGTCTGCAAAAAACACAACAATTTGAGATTAGAATTTTTCTGTACGGTTCACGACACGGTCTGTTGCCAAATATGCATGTCCCAATATCATCGCACGTGTGCAAAAATATTGCCAATAGATGTCGCTGCTAAGGGTTCAAAAAGGTCAAGAATTACTGATGATTTGCTTTCACAACTTGAGAGTGTTCATGACACATTAGATGGAATAAAACAAAGAAAATTAGAAAATATTAAAGAAATTGAAGATCAGGATAAGGTCATTCGAAGCACGGTATCAAAGCTACGACAAAAGGTCATAGAACGTCTAAATGTTATTGAAAAGGAACTGTATGATGAACTGTCAACTTTGAAAAAGGTATCCATTTCTAAGCTTGAAAAAGAAGCAAGAAAAATTCAAAATGCAGAAGGTGTAGTAAAATCCTACAAAGAACATGTAGATTTTGAGAAAGAACACGGTACTGACAGGGAAACATTTTATACAGTCCATGTTATTAAAAGTCACATGGCTGATATAGAAGAAGGTATGTTACAGACGAAATCCAGAACAGGATTCATATCTATAGTTTTTCGAGAAAATGGCGATATATTAGAAAATCTTAACACATTTGGATCCTTGTCATTGAAATCAAGCACAAAAACAACTACTTTCAGAAAAGATGTACACTTGGTCACGAAAGAAGAGTACAAGGAAAAATTCATTCAAAGTTTTGATTACAGTTATGAATTTAATGTCAGTGCTGATCAAGATGTCATGATAACGGGAATGGCAATTACAGACGATAAAAGATTACTTTTGTGTGGTGGAGGCAAGTACAACATAATTGTGTGTACCTTACAGGGGAAACACTTGCAAGATTGTAAATTGGCGGGAGAACCATGGGACGTAGCAATCACAACTGACAGAGACAGGAAAGCTGTCGCCACTCTGCCTTACCTATATGCGCTGCAGTTTATAAACATAAACAGCATGACAGCAGGTAAAATGGTGAAATTTGATTGGAGAGTGTATGGTATTGCTACAATAAACAAACATATTATTGTTGGCGGGAGGAGTTGTCTTCTCATTCTAGACAACGATGGTACAAAGTTGTACGAGATGGCTGTTCCTAGTATTAGCGTTTTCTATATTCACCCGCGAGAAAATAGTGACATTTACTACTCCGACAGTACGAATGTATATTGTATGAAATCTGACGGCCGCCATGTTTTCTGTCAAAATTTGTCCAACTTAGACAGTCCTAGAAATATTGTTACAGATAATCGAGGAAACATATACGTCGCTGGTCATCGTTCAAATAATCTACATCGACTGACCTCTGATGGTATCGCTTTGGACATTCTGCTTTCAAAGGAGGATGGTTTGAAAGGACCATTTGTTTTATGTTTTTCCGAGGATCAGAGAATACTGTTCGTCTCCAATAACAACGGGAAGATCATCACAGCTTATACCACTGTATACGCACCTCCTTCAAAAGAGGCGGAAATACAAGAACTATTACGATATCTGTAGACTGTAATATACACAGTATAACTTGACTGTGCATTCCACTGTGTACGTCGACCATCCTTAAATGTTTAGAATATAATTTTAAAAATTATATAAAGATCAATTCGGAAAAAACAGTGGGAATTGATATTTGTGGTAAAAAAATATTTTAAGAAAAGTTTGAAGATACCAAAGGTAATCAGAAGACGTAAATCCAACAATGACCAAACAGAAAAAGGACAAAAGTATAAACAGCAATCTACAAAACATTACAAAGAAAACTAAAGATGGAGTAACACGAACCCGCTAAACATCGGGGGTGAACTCAGGTGCTCCGGAAAGGTTAACAGTTCTGATTACTCCAATACGCTTTTGGAGTAGTCAGATTACAAAATATTCTTCGTTGTTTAAGATCTTCTTAGGAATGTAGTTGAAGATCAATTGAATTTCTGTTCTTAATCTTGTGATCAACATTCCTAGCCAGTTATGAAGAAGTAACATTATTTGCTTTATGAAACAGTCGAAAGCAACGTCGTTCTTCGAGATGACATGCGCTGTTTGGTGTATTGTATAATAGTCCTATTCCCAGTCGAACCCATCTCAGGCGAGGAGTACTCGATACAACATTACGTGATAAAAGTTTGTCAGTGACTTGGAACAGGTCGGTGGTTTTCTCCGGTGGTACTCCGGTTTCCTCCACCAATAAAGCGGACCGCCACGATATAACTGAAATATTAAATTGTTGAAAGTGGCGTTAATCGCCAACCCAACCCTATCCCCAGTCAGACATGATAGAATTTTATTGTTTGCTCCCTTCACCCAAATTACTAGTTTTTCTTGAAGACTTTTGACACCTAACTTCAGTTAACGCAAATAGAAAATGAAAAGTTTAACAAAGGTCACCAGAAGTAAATCAATTCACTGAAAATAAGGTAAAATAGCAGCCACATTTTACATAGTGTAGCTTTCACACAACACAAGTAACAAACGTATTACTGTTTCCACGCTTACTTCTTTTTATTTTTGATGCAATCATCATTATGTTATTATACGCCCTAATTACATACGTACGTGATAAAGGTTATTCTAGAAACTCCTTGTGTGTTCTAAAATAGATGCCTACATGTACGTATTTATTAATATCACTGGGTCGATTCCTCTGCTGATGTACTATTAGACTCCGAAGGTATCATTCTCCCAGTATAGTCAGTGTTTCATTCTCCCAGTATAGTCAGTGTTTCATTCTCCCAGTATAGTCAGTGTTTCATTCTCCCAGTATAGTCAGTGTTTCATTCTCCCAGTATTGTCAGTGTTTCATTCTCCCAGTATAGTCAGTGTATCATTCTCCCAGTATAATCAGTGTTTCATTCTCCCAGTATAGTCAGTGTTTCATTCTCCCATTATAGTCAGTGTTTCATTCTCCCAGTATAGTCAGTGTTTCATTCTCCCAGTATTGTCAGTGTTTCATTCTCCCAGTATAGTCAGTGTTTCATTCTCCCAGTATAGTCAGTGTTTCATTCTCCCAGTATAGTCCGTGTTTCATTCTCCCAGTATAGTCAGTGTTTCATTCTCCCAGTATAGTCAGTGTTTCATTCTCCCAGTATAGTCAGTGTTTCGGCACTGATATTGTTTATTAGATATACTAATTATTGACATCTACATGTCATATACATAATGTAATTATTAAAACTAACGTTCTCCTCCCTGTGGGCATTATGTGACCTTAGCTTATTTTAGCTGACCTTTTATTCCCTTGTGTTTTCTTGCTCCCGAAGACTTTAAATCTATCTGACTGTCAAAGTTCTTGACCTTGAGCGTACATGATGAAGGTTATTCCAGAAAGGAGTTGTGCGTACTAAATTAGATATCTACTTTTTTTAAACTTCTTATATACTTATTGTCCTCTAGTTAGTTAACATGACACAAAAAATATGTGTGTAGACATATGATAAATTGTAAGTATGAAAATTCCTATAAAATATACTTAGGTCAAGAAGATTTTATACCTAGGATTACTTATATCTGTTGTAGAGTGTCTACATTACAAGGTAAAGGTATTTTTCTGTTTAGTAATACGACCATTATCGTGATAATATATTCAAAATTGAACCCCTTTCCTATAACCTTAATTAAACAAAACGGACGTAAAATGTTATATTAAACTTAGATCTACTTCCCTATTGGATTGATTCAATGTGTAATTGAATTTAAAACGAATTAAATGAAATAAAAGTGATTGAAGTTCGTAAAATGATACGATACACAATATACGTTTCCTAATACAGAGGTGTCATTTCCGTTTTAAAATGTTTTTGTACAAAATGGAGAGAGGAAATAATTGGATGCATATCAGTAAGTATTTTGCTATAGTTATATAAACTCTTTATTTATAACATGTACAAAATGTATGTAATTATTAACATGATTAGGTTCTTGTTATATACACCTATAGATATATATATAGGTGTATATATAACTCTTTGACATTTGCATATACAGATGTATATGTATACCTATATCTGATTTTGGTCGTTCTTTTCTTAATAAATAGTGGCGTTAAACACCATAACCCTAAGCCCCTCTTTATGAAACAACCTAAGACAAGTAGAAGTTTTACTTACTTTTTTAATATTCTACAATTTTTAGGAATACTGTAAACCTGTGATGAAATTGTATCTATTTTCATGTTTTTGGAAAATATATTGGAGACACTCAAAGTCTTGTCGTTTGATAAATCTGCATGTCTTTTGTAATTGAATTATTAGAAAATATTACTATAATTACACTTTGTAATAAAAACCGATTTGACGTCATAAGAAATATCTCTCGCGTATCTCTTTTGAGTCCATTAATAAAAAATTGACAATAAAACCAAACGTCATGTTATTCTGAAGCTGTAGATTTTCTATATATAGATTCTCCTTCAGTTGCCGGTGGGTTACGATATTTCTCCACTCGAGATAGTTAAATTTAAACTTTTAACCAAAAGCCGTCAGAGTGATTAAAATTTTTAATTTAACTCTCTCGAGTGGAGAAATATCGTAACCCACATGGGCAACTGAAGCAGAATTTGTTCCTCACATTATTCAACACGAACTTTATTTCAAAATTTGAAATTAATGCGGGGAAAGGCACGAGACATTTTAATCCTCTAGGGGATTACAGATTTTTTCCATCACTGGTTCAGCGGGGTTAAAACGCCGTAATAATGGGAGAAATAGGCATCTACATTAATTGCATTACCATTTAAATATTTTTTTTAGTAAATTTTAAATCTCCCTCCACTCCCCTCCATTAACGACACTGACTTAATGGATAAAATAAATCATGACAAACACATGTTATAATGTAATAATAAAAAAAAATGTGTTCATGACAAACTTTACACGATGCAAGGTATGAACTTTACATGTACTAAGTATGAAAATATATTCCATTTTCTTATGTCGACGAGCGGTCAGTGAATCTATGTACAATTTGTTTTGATTACAATGTTATATATAGAGCAAATATATTGTTACATGTATAATGAAATCTACTATCACTATAAGAAAATGAAATTATTTCATAATTATATCAAATACTTTATCATATAAATAAACAATGTCGTGGTTTTGTTTTTTTCTTTTCTTTCGAATAATGAACGAAATGGAATATAGTCTTCTATGACCGATATGATCTTTTTACCGCACGTTACAGCTTTATTTAGCTTTTACAACCTTACAGCTTTATTTAGCTTTTACAACGTTACAGCTTTATTTAGCTTTTACAACGCAAGTAAGGGATTGTAGTTTCACGCAAACTCAACTATTTTTCAGTCATATCATGGCGAGAACAAGTTAATTTTCAATGAGATTATGATGAGATCCGCTTTGTACTAGACCAACACGCTTAGTTTGGGATTTTTATAGTGCCAGCTCACTGAAACAACAGTCCGCGGATAGACTTGTTTGCCCCACTCGGACACATTATCCTGATTCCAAGCCAATTATCAGTCATTGTTCTTTCTTCGTAATACTGCATGCTAAGCGGTGAAGCAACAAATACCAATTTTATAGTCTTTGGTTTTACTCGAACGGGACTCTAATCCACGATCTACTTAGATTGTTATAACAGATGTTTAATGCCAATATTTCAGCTATATCATGTACATGTGTATGTTAGTTTTAATGCGAGGTGATACTGGAGTGCCCAATCTCCAAGACAGATGCTATATTACAGAATCTACCACATTTGCCACACCGGAATCTCCTTCCGGTTTCCCTCATTGTGGAGAGTCGCGTAAGAATTTAAAGAAAATATATCAGATGGATTGAGCAAATCGGAATTTTGAATAACAAACAGTAAGATGGCCGACAAAGTCCAACATTTCGCCAAGCTAAATTTGTACAAGAAACCAAACCAACTACATATTTGAAACCTCACAAGACAGAGAGAAAAGAAACTATGCACAACGTAGTACCTCGTTTACATAAAGGGCATATGGTACAGATGAAATTCCGAAGGAGGGATAATGTATTTTATGATTCGAAGACTGAGGAGTACCCAGAGAAACTTTCCTCAAGTCAGTGAAATATTTATTATATTGCAAAGAATTGGAATAAAACTAACAAACATTGGTTGCTGAAAAACACGTGCTGCGTATGTAGATATAAATTCACCTATCGTACTAAAAAGTAGATATCCACATTAGTGCACGCGTAGCAATATTTTATGCCATGCAGTTAAAGATTTGATACACTGAAATGTGCCTTGTGTACACGTTGACTGGTGATATCAATCGATACTGTGATCTATATTTAAATATGTATAAGATGCAGTACTATTACTGAAAGAAAAAGAAGCGTGTACCCGTATTGGATATAACGGGTTTCATTTTCCGCATAGGAACCAAGGCATTCACTTCTTCTTTGATTGTTCCCATTATGCAAATATGAGATATAAATTGTTTCATAATCTCAGCTGGCTACCTAATGACTGTGCTATAGACCTCAAGCTTTTAACCAGTGGTAATCCTATTCTTTCAAATGAACATAACGAAATTATTTTTAAGCACGTGTTTGAATATATAAAGAGGTCTGAAAGGTTTCTTGTTTAAGTGGTTCACCAAATGAACAATCACACACACCATCACCACCAGCCCCTCTCTCTCTTTCTCTAATTCCTTTCTTCATTCTCTGTTCTTCAATTTACACATATTAATGTAATACATATTCATATGCATGCATCATCATTGCATGCTCTATCAAATAATGTTGTAACTTATTGTATATAGGAGAAGACTTCATAAGTTTGTTTACCTTGTGTCTTATCCTTTTTGCATATTTGAGCAAATAAAATATGCTTAAACTAAACCAAGGCATTCACCTGAGTACGAATGTGGAAACAGAAACCTGTTATATCCAATACGGGAAACTTTTCTTGTTTCAATAGTGATGTCTCTAACTTGTACAATAACGGTGTTATAATTTATAACAAAAAATAATTAAAAATCGTGGGAACCGTTTTGTTTGTGAAAGAGTTTACCTAATTTTCCTATTACAACATATGTCTAATTCTAAAACTTTATAAGTTTATAAAAAGAACTGCAAAAAGCATCGGCATGTATTATCAGCAACCTGTAATCGATGTTAGATGCCGCATTTACAATAGCATTGTTGGGGGTATTCTTATACAAATGTAAAATGCATCCAGCTCATCGAGAAAGTATAACTCGCCCTTCTTAAATCGCCAATTCACAAACTGAATATGAGAGAGAAAAAAAACATTTTGTCTAACTTTTAAAAGTATATATACATCAAGTATTGTTTGTTTTGCTCAGATTTCATTTTGCCATTTACATGTATAATTGCTGGGATCACGTGTCAACCAATTACATCGTTAATGGTTCTAAGCTCTGCATGTTCTCTGATGGAGAAAGCTACATGTTCGTCACCAATTTATCAGACCAGTTGTGTCATAGGGTATGTTGATATTTATTATCGTATATTAAGTTTCATATGATAATGCAATATCACACTGTCAGAACAGGGGGGGGGGTATAGTTTAAACGCCACTTTCAAAAATATTTTTGTTCTATGGTGGCGGTAAAATATGTTGATGGAGGAAACTGGAGTACCCGGAGTAAATCACAGACCTGCCGAAAGTTACTATACATCCTTTATCACATAATGTTGCATCGAATACACCTCGCTTGAACAGTGGGATTCGAACTCACAATGTTAGTCACTGTCGGAACAGTTCCAAAATCCAATTGAAAAATAATAGAGGCAGGTGTAAAATCGGTACCCCATAAACATGATCTCTCACTTTCCTGATTTGGTAAGGGAACGCGAATAATGAGTGTCGTTGTAAAATTAGTTGTATGTGCACAAACCAAGTCGAATTGTGTATTTTCTTCATCTTTGTTGGTATTACGATATGTGGTTTGAAATGTATAGAATAACTGAACACATTACTACACCGAAAAACAGTTTTCAATATTCGAGTATCTTTTAAAACTATCACAACTGGATGGGGTTAAAGGTTATGGTGATTAACGCCACTTTCAACAATATATCAGTTATATCGTGGCGGTTAATTTTATTGGTGGAGGAAACAGGAGTACCCAGATAAAACCACCGACCTGCCACAAGTCACTGACAAACTTTTTAATAGAATGTTGTATCAAGTACACCTCGGCATGAGTGGGATTCGAACTCACAACTGTAGTGGTGATAGGCACTGATTGCACATGTAATTGTAAGTCGAACTATGATACGACGACGATATCTATCACAACTGAGGTCATCTTGAAGCAAAATTAATGTAGTTGACAAATAACAATTATCAGATAGGATGCACGTATTAATTGGAAGCCTTGATAGTCGAGACTACTTACAGCTTAATTAACAGCAATTCAGGAAGGGTGGTTATGCAGGGGCAGGATAACTTTACCATGGCTAACACTCCCTGAAAACGTATGCATAGTGTTTGATGTTCTGAGTAAACAATCAAGCCTTTTGTTGTCTATTTAAGGTTTACAGATTTTAATGTTATCCTGAGTCGGACAAATTTTACAGACTGTAAAGATATTATGCATATGCTGACAGGTAAACACGTGTAAATAGAATCACAGTTTTATTGTTACAAATGTAAGGACACAAGACGAAGACAAACAAAACAAAACACAACACAATATGCACTGGACACCACTCTACGCCAACAAACACAAGTAAGGTAGATAAGATACGAGCCTCCCCACAGACAACCGGAGCCAACGACGAACCGAACATCGTTGCTTGAATTGTATTGTAGTAATTATTATGAGGTAAGCAAGCAAAGATGTGCTCCAAAATAAATCTCCGGGACCTCCGACTTTCGCGTCAGTGGTCGCTTGGGGTAGTAGTTTTTGTTATCGTGAATTCTAACATGACGTCCTTCATTGGCTATATAAATAATACAATGATAAAACTCACGATATATTTTCATTCGCTCATGCGTATTGACGAACAAATTACAAACATCATTCTCTAGTGAATTTATGTATTCATACAGCACTGCACATGGTGCATAACAAACATAAAAATGCACGTATTGTTTTTATCTATATTTTTCCCGAATAAATACTTAAAACAGCCATCAATGGACTTTGACTTTTGAAATTTAACATCTTCCGGTGAAGTCGTTTACAAGGAACGCTGATGACATTAAAACACATGGTTACCTATTTATTTTTCGATTTTGTGAGCATTTTATTGGTTTAAGTTGCTAAATTCAAAATGCCATTAAACTGGAAAATATCAGTAACTTCATAGCATCACAGTCTATTTATACATAAAAGAAAAACAACTGTAAACATGAAGGTTATAGTGAATTTTGTTATGAAATGCATTTCCATTACTGACTTCCACTTAAAAAAATAAGTTAGATTTTTCCTACTAGAATCGAAATAATTCATGGAAACCAAAGTTTGTATCACGTTTTAACATGGGTAACATTATTTTCGTTGCATTTTATCCCTCGCTTTCGCTCGGGATAAAATTTGTACAAAAATAATGTTACCCATGTTAAAACTGTATACAAACTCTGGCTTCCATGAATTATTTCTTAAATATAGTAGGAATATTATTCTGACGATCTAGATATCCTACTCCTTTCATCAAACATGCGTTCAAATTTACACCTTTTCCAGAATACTAGTGCAAACTATGCACCTATTAAGAAAAACATACAACATGTTTCCTCATTCTAGATACCCCCTATGAGATTATAGTTGAATAGAACCCCTATTATCGGAACATCCTTACGAATGTAAGACATAATAGTGTCCTGTGAAATTGTGTCCGGTTGTGTTATATTTGTAATGAAAAACCTTACACAGACCGAACGAAGTCATCGCACATGCTTTATTCCGTCCTCGGACTTTATCATAGGAGACAATTGTAAGGGCGGACACTATTTCACGGCGGACACTATTTAATGCAAACCGAGACATATTCCAGTAATTTCTGTGTAAGATATATACTTTACTATTATTGGGTTATATAAATGTTTTCAATACTTTGAATAAAAAATATAGAGTAAATTATTATGGAAACTAGGTTAGCAAATTGCTACAGATCTCCATGTAGATTGTTTCTGCAGCAAACAATCATACATTGACTACCATTTTGTTATGTAATGAAATAGAGTTTTGGAAACATGTCTTTTGAGTAAACTAAATATAGGACAAACCTAGTCCTGGCTTAATGAGTTTATTTATTCAAAATATTCTCTCATGATATAGGTGGAGGTGGTCATTAAAACAAGAGGGGTACACTCCCGGGATCAATGTCACTTATACATGTATGCTTAACTGTCAGTTTTAAATTAATTGTAAATAGTGTTCAATGTCAGTCCAAAACCATAGGTCGTCCACAAAAAAACCCTGATATCCTTGTTATACAAAACTGACTCATACATTCTAGTAATTAGGATATTAGTTCCTCCACTAAATATGTAATAAGGGGGAGGGGAATATAAGCTTTCTTAGAAAGCTGATTATTTAAAACAAATTTGCACAAACGTCTGAAAGTCGTATAATAAACAATTAAGACAAAAACCAAATACCGGTAGAGCAATAAAACAATACATTTTTCATGCAGTATGTTTTTTTTTAATATATAAGTGTTCTGTGAATTTTTCAGGCTTAAAATCTGCTTTAACAGATCTACGACGTACATCAGATTATATAGGTATTACAGATAAGTTTGATCATGAAGATTCTTGTATTTCTAAAAGTAAGTTGTATTAAAAAAAAATGGTTTGTTGATTAGAGTTGGGGTGTGTACATTCTTATGTTCTTGTATGCATTAATGAGATAAGTGGTGGCAATGTTTTCAACAAACTCATGGCAACCAGGTTTAAAGGTGTATATTCCTAGGAAAACAAAGCATCAACCTCTGGCACCTATAATATAACAATCTCTTGTAGAGTTATTCATTCCATCATTAACCTCTGTCAATGTTTCAAACGTTCACGCAAGAATATCATGGTAAGAAACGGACTTAATGGATTTAACATTGTTCGGATGCTACCTCTGTTCTAACAATACATGCGATGGTCTAGGATAAACAATTTATAAACGTGCACTGTAACTACATGATATTGTTGACTATCTACATTGGGTAATAGCCATTTATAGACACAAACAACGGCGGATATTTGTCCCCCCCCCAACCCCGATCGCTTTAAGATTCATTNATGTTTAAAGGTGTAGATCTCATGGCAACCAGGTTTAAAGGTGTAGATCTCATGGCAACCATGTTTAAAGGTGTAGATCTCATGGCAACCAGGTTTAAAGGTGTAGATTCCTAGGAAAACAAAGCATCAACCTCTGGCACCTATAATATAACAATCTCTTGTAGAGTTATCGACCCTCTTACATTCATTCCATCATTAACCTCTGTCAATGTTTCAAACGTTCACGCAAGAATATCATGGTAAGAAACGGACATAATGGATTTAACATTGTTCGGATGCTACCTCTGTTCTAACAATACATGCGATGGTCTAGGATAAACAATTTATAAACGTGCACTGTAACTACAGGATATTGTTGACTATCTACATTGGGTAATAGCCATTTATAGACACAAACAACGGCGGATATTTGTCCCCCCCCCAACCCCGATCGCTTTAAGATTCGTTAACACACTTTTCAAATTCAAAGTGTGCAATCGAATTGCCCAATTGTTTTAATAAAAATGTCTTAGTGTTCTTTATTATTTTATATTACAGCGAAATTGAATCAAAAACAAATAGAGTTACTGGATGTTTATATAAGATGATGTTTTTACATAGACATCATACACTACTACTAACACGTAGTAATAATGGCTTGTAAAGTTTACAGGTTTTTTTTCGTGATGCAACATCAGTTTTTATAGAATTCAGATCTTTTGTTTTAAGAAAAGCATTGTACAAATAAATAGTACAACATGATGTTTAAGGTGTAGGCTAGTAGACACTCCCGGCATATATAAAGCGTAATTTAATTTGGAAATGTAGAAAAGGTATACACCTGAACGTGAAAACATTGTAAATATGGCGTACATTTTGCAACTTTTTCCACTTTTGATACAATTTTGATGCATTAAAATACAACTTATGAATGTATTAGCAGTGGGGGTTGCTACCTTTGATCATACACTCTTTGAATATTGCTATAATCCAACTACATAGCAAATAAAGAAAACTACACAATTTCTATTAAAAAAATCATGGCCATTCTGTCGAAGGTGACTTTAGCCAATGTCAATGGTGCACAAACAGTTTTGTATTTCTTTCTGTTAATGTTATACAAAGTATCCTCATGTAAAATATGTTTACTATGTGCTGTTTTTGTTTTTGTTTTTTTTTGTTCACAATTATTCACTTAAGACAAATTTTGTTTTTTCTGTTATCAATTTGCAAGTCGACCACACCCTTGACAAGTGTTATAATGCACCTTAAGTCATATTTGCGTTTGTTAAAATCCTTATAACATGCCGAAGAGCCCAGATATTTTTTTTTTCAAAATGTATAATGTTGTTTAAAGACCTATTCATTCAATGCATATCACAACTAACGTTGTAAGTTCGAATTCTGCTCAGGCGAGATGTACTCGATAACACATTATGTGATAAAGTTTGTCAGTGACTTGCGACAGGTCGGTGGTTTTTTCCGGGTACTCCAGTTTCCTCCACCCATAAAACTGACCACCACGATTTAGCTGAAATATTGTTGAAAGTGGCGTTAAACACCATCAAACAAACAAACAAAGAAACAAACTAATATTGAATTGACTATTATGGTGAAAACAAAAGTAAATAACATTGATCGAAGAGAAATTTCAAGAAAAAATATTTTTATCTATTTTTTAAAATATTTTTTATGACGGGATTTCGTTTTTGTAGTATTTTAATATCACCATACAATTTATATAAACAGGATGTGGATATTACATGACACCAGATGGAACCTTGTCAGCTACCCTGGAAAATGATTCCCCTAACAATTGTACAGGTATAAATAATCCATTACGTTTAAGAATTTTGCACATTGCATAATTACATTTTTTTGATCAACAGTTGAAAACATAAATATTATTAAAGAAAATTAAAAATTACACTAATTTTATTCAGAATAGGTACACAGCATTTGCATAGCTCATTTTAGCACGGATATAGTGAACATTTATACAAAGTTGACAAAAGCACAAAACATATCAGGTAAACCATTCAATAACACTTCTAGTCTTCGTAAAGCGGTACCATAATACAATTTAAGTTCCAATGACATATTCAAAGGACTTACAATTTTAGTTCCAATGACTTATGGTTCAAGGACGTACAATTTAAATTCCAATGACTTACAGTTTAAGTTCCAATGACTTACAATTTAAGTTCAAAGGACTTACAATTTAAGTTCCAATGACTTACGATTTAAGTTGAAAGGACTTACAATTTAAGTTCCAATGACTTACGATTTAAATTCAAAGGACTTACAATTTTAGTTCCAATGACTTACAATTTTAGTTCCAATGACTTACAATTTAAATTCCAAGGATTTAAATTCCTTCAAAGACAACAACAAGGCAACTTACAGTAGAAAAAATATGTTGAGCCATTCTAATTCAATAAGATTTATGATGTATTATATAAATTAAAAAACAACAACAACCTATAAAGTGTCAGTGGACCGAAATAAATACAACAGAGGAACAAATACTATTTTGATATAACCTTATAAAGTAATAATTGTGTGAATCAAATGAAAATCAAACAATTCCAAAATCAAATAAAATGATCAAAATCGTGAAAAAGAGGCTAAATCGATACCCTCACACACAAAAACATGACCGATTAATTTCCTGGCTTGGTACAGGTACTTCAATAAAAAGTGGCGGGGTGAAACTAGTCTTAGTGAAATGATGCAGTCATGTAAGTACTTCCCACTTCTGAAGTAATTTACAAACTTTTCAACTCAATGAGTACTTTTGTGGCAGTATCTAATCGCCATTAGTGTTATTTTTACAATCCACAGAAAGAGATACGTTTCCAAGGACTACTGCAGGCCTCGTTGTAATGTACCTATGTGGGATGTTGACAGGCATATTAGTTACATCATTAGTATTTGTCCTATATATCAGATGGCTTCAGACACAATCTTCAAAGTAAGATAATTGAAGTGTAATGTATTTTTTTTATTTTTTATTTTTTATTTTTGGTGTTTTAATGCCATTTTCAACAATATTTCAGTTATATCATGGCGACCACTTTTAGTGGTGGAGGAAGCCGGAGTACCCGGAGAGAACCACCGAATATGGGCAAGCAACTGGTAAACTTTATCATTTGCGGCTGCGAGTCGAGTGCACCTTTTTTGTAATTTACAAAGCCGGGCGCGAACCCACGCCGTATTGGTGATAGGCTTGTATGAGTTGTTAGATCCAACGACCTAACTCATTGAGCCACCCGGGCCCCTTGAAGTGTAATGGTAATGTAAAGCAGTGAATATAGAGGAGAAAATAAGAAGATATCTTATAGAACATATTTTAAAGGATTTCAGAATCTATTCCTTACATGTATTGATAACATTTTTGTTGTTTCTTTTCATCATTATAGATTTAAAAAAAAAACAAAAACAAAAACAATATCTAAAGATATCCCATAGACAAGACAACATCCACGAAAATAAAAACAAATGAAAAAGATTGGAGAGAGGTGTTCTAAAACCTCCGAAAAAAGCAATTTGAAAATTCTTTAATTTCAATTGAAAAGAAAACAGCAATCAAATGGTTCAGTGCATGTTTTGCCGGTTTGTTTTGTTTTGCTGTTGTTGTTTTTTAAAGTCAGTAATACCGGTATGGAATTGTGTATTTTTAACGGAATACTTGAGATATGTTATTATTTTCAATCATAGGCAAGAAAACACTTATTTAGACCTAGACTTGAGTGGGGAAGGAGAAGATGAAGAGAAACCTCACGAACGTGGACAAAGAGGATCTGTAGCATTCGTGAGGGAGATAGCCTCAGTATATATCAACCAAGTTGGAAATGAAAAGGTAAATAAATAAGATACGATCTGGACATTTAAAGAATTTAAACAAATGTGATACATTATTATGAAGAAGGAAATGCATAAATTTCAGTTTTTAAAATCAAATTTAAAACTTTACTTATTTTTTCCAAAAACTGAGATTTTTATGCATTTTTACAAGAATGTTGGTTTTTATTACAATAATATAGGGGTCGTCGTGGTCGTATGGTAGTTGTAACTACTTGTGCAATCAGTGCTCGTCACCACTAAAGTTGTGAGTTCTAACCCCGTTCAGGGCCAGGTGTACGCCATACAACATTATGTGTCAGTGACTTGGGGCAGTTCGGTGTTTTTCTCTGGGTACTCCGGATTCCCCCACCAATAACACCCACCGCTACGATATAACTAAAATATTGTTGAAATTGGCGTAAAACACCATAACCCTAACGCAAACCATACAAGAATATATTTTCTTTACTTCGGTTTTTTAAAGGAAAAGAAATCTAGTTTTCTTTTTTTCTTCACAAGATGCAAGCATTGTCTAATTATTATATTCATTTGTAGGATCATGCTAGTTCCACCAGAAGTCGGCTGTTTTCATGGTCCTCACCAAAATCCAGTAAGTCTTTGCTTGACAGAAAACCAAGCCTAAATAATAAAGACCAGAATAATAAAAAGTCTACCAGGCAGTTGTACACTTTTGAACAGTCAGTACCAGAAGAAATCCCTGACATTATAGATTTAGATTCTCCAACTAATCCTACTGAAGATTTGAAATATCAGAATGAATCAAGAAAGTGTGACAGCAACAGGGGTGGAACTTTAACAAGTACCACAGACGACATTCAGGGGAGTGAAGAACACAATATACAAGCCGATGGAGAATGGGAGTCTACAGTGGAATCTACAGTGGAATGCGATTCTGTAGGCGAATCTACATCAGTCGATTAGACTTTAAATGTTTCAATATCCAAATATTAATTTATTGCTTTGTTTAACATAATCAAATCAAAGATCGTTATGCTTTTCTGAAAATTGTAAAAACGTCTTAAAGACTGTCAGTACACCACTTTAACATGCAATTAGATATCTCATGTTATATGTATGGGGACAAGTTTGGCACTTGGTTGTCCATTTTGATATATGCTGTGTAGTAAGCTAACAGTATTTATAACATTTGCCATGGTGCCAATTGATGTTAAATAACAATAAATCAATCAAGCCTAAAATTACTCTATGATGCTGCAGCTGTTTCCTTTGTGCATGCCTCTTTGGGAATTGATAAAATTGCACCAATGCATAATGATAAGGAGATTTTTCGGGTCAAAGCAAAGACTATATAGAATTGGTATTATGTTACTTCTCCGCTATGAACGTATCACTAAGGAGTAACATCAAAGAATAATGTGTCGGAGTGGAGCCACATGTCTACTTCCGGACTATTCTTTTTATGAAATAGCACTATGAAAATCCAGTCAGCTTGTTGGTCTAGTACAAAGCCCGCATCATCAACATGATCTTGTCAATAATGTAACTGGTTATCCACATGATATAGCTGGAAATTGCTCATTTGGAATTAAACAACGATCACTCACTCATTATGGACCTCTATTACTAATCATTATATACTTCGTGTAAGTTTTTGTAGTGATATTTGGTACTGTAATATTTTGGCATATTACCTGGACAATTAGACACTCAGTATAATAATGATATTAATGTGGTCTTGTCCAGGTAATATGCCAAAATATTACACAGGTCTGAGAGACATATTACACTCCCCTTCGGGTCGGGTAATATGTCTCTCAGACCTGGGTAATATTTTGGCATATTACCTGGACAAGACCACATTATTATATAAATATCACTTTGCTATCAGACATATAAATATGATGTTGTAAAACATTTCAACAAAACTAATGAAAGACACCAAACACAAACACTGTTCCTCAAATCTCCATTGATTTCAAATAACAAACATAAACATCTATTTAAAGGATTATCTTGCGTCTTCTAGATCAAAGGTGTCAAATTTATTATATACCATATACAGAAAATATTCCTGAACCCTGCTAATCTGGGGCACGGGTCACGTGTCACTGTGAGTTGCATGTGTAGTCTATTTTTATCTTGGACAATAGTTTATAAATATAGAATCTTGACAATGTAAAGGGAAGATGCTATGTTATATTTATTCATTTGTTTGATTCTGGAATATTGTTGATCATTGATTTAAACAAGAAAAAAGGGAAAAAAGGGGGTGAATTTTACAGTTAAATAAATGTTACATAATAAATGTTATGTTTCGACAGTTTAACCCGTCACGTAATCTGGGTCACGGGTCACTGTGAGTAGTAGCATGTGTAGTCTATTTTTATCTTGGACAATAGTTTATAAATATAGAATCTTGACAATGTAAAGGGAAGATGCTATGTTATATTTATTCATTTGTTTGATTCTGGAATATTGTTGATCATTGATTTAAACAAGAAAAAAGGGAAAAAAGGGGGTGAATTTTACAGTTAAATAAATGTTACATAATAAATGTTATGTTTCGACAGTTTAACCCGTCACGTAATCTGGGTCACGGGTCACTGTGAGT
>MJUT01049894.1:473887-521962 GCA_002080005.1 Gigantidas platifrons | reverse complement strand
AGGAAAACACTTATTTAAACTTAGATTTGAGTGTTGATAACGAAGAGAAACGATATAACTATGCCAAGAGAGATTCCATAGCGTTTGTCCGGGAGATATCTTCAGTTGATAACTGCTCAACAGTAAACGAGAAGGTAAAATATTTATTGATGGTTATGATGTTTAACGCCACTTTCAACAATATTTCAGCTATAGTCGTGGCAGTCAGTTTTATTGGTGGAGGAAACCGAAGAAAACGACCGACCTGCCTATATATTTACACAATAATTGTCAGTCATGTTGCGTCCATATTGGTAACTGTTGCATCATTAAAAAATAAACCAGCATTATAAAAACAGACTATAGATTTTTAGCAAAAAAAAAAATATTGCTAACAACAATAGACAAATTAGGTTATATTGATTGGTTTTTGTTGGTTTATGGTGTTTAACGCCACTTTCAACATTTTTTTTAGTTATATCGTGGTTGTCAGTTTTATTGATGGAGGAAATTTGTGCACCCGGAGAAAACCACCGACCTATCGCAAGTCACTGACAAACTTTATCACATAATGTTGTATCGAGTACACCTCTCCATGAATGGGGTTGGAACTCACCGTTTTATTGGTGATAGGCACTGATGGCACTGATAGTTTGAACATTTAACAGATATGGACATTAGATAGTTTTTTGTTGTTGTTTTTTTTTGGGGTATTATCATGCTTTAAATAAAATGAAAAACAGCTCCCCTTACTGATATTTCGCTTCATGTCAATTGAGGGGAGCAAATTAGAGATGTGATTTTTATCAGATTGTGTGGATTGCATGTGTTATATTTCTCAGTTTGCAAATTGAAAATTTCAAACTGAAAACTGAAATTTTCAATTTGCAAACTGAAAAATATAACACATGTTTAGTAAATTATACATCGCTACTTGAATATTTTGTCTTTTAAAACTGTTATCGATTCAATATAGATGCAACTAAATTTATTGTGGAAATGATTGAGGAATACAAATGCCACCATTGACCATCGTTTACATTTTATTCTCTTTAGCTAAGTTATATAATATTAATGTTTATCTTGTAATCATAACCAGGGCCGTCTGAACAGCATTATAGGCCCCCGGGCAGAGCAGTGCACGGGGACCCCTACCAATACAACAACTAACAGGAATAAATATGTAAATGGTCGATAAAATTAAACATATATTTATTGTATAGGTACTTCTAACAAAATCAGTGTTTAAACAATAGGAAACATGATGTACACAACATTAATAGATTAGAATGGGACTCCTATGCTCGTGGGTCCCCCGGGCAACTTCTCAGCGTGCCAATCCGTGAAGACGGCGCTTATCATAACCGCATAAATAGTGTAATGGTTAGCGTGTTCGTCCCGAGTGTGGTAGATCGTGGGTTCGAGCACTGGTCGGGTCAAACAAAAGACTGTAAAATTGGTATGTGTTGCTTCTCCGCAGCATTAAGGAAAAAGAGCAAAGACTGTTTGGCTCGGAATCGGGATATATATGTATCAGCGTGGAGCGACATGTCAGTCTACCCGCGGACTTCTGTTCCTGTGGTCTAGTATAAAGCGGAACTCATTATCATCTCATTGAAAATTAACTTGTTCTGACCATGATATAGCTGAAAAATTGCTGAGTTGACATTAAACACCAATCACACTTGTAATCATGTTTGTTTCTTATGTAGGGTCGTACTGGTAGAATAAAACGCCGACTAAACCCATGGTACCCTCCTAAATACTGGAAGCGTATTTTTAATGGAAAATCAAACCTGAATAAAGATCCAGAGACAAACAGAAAACTAAGCCCGATTAAAGACCCATGTAGCAAGGAATCATTTTCTTATGAGCTACCGGTAACAGTGGAAATCCCGTACTACATAGATTTCGAACCTCTATCGCCTTGTGTGGGAACATTGGAATATAGTCAAGAATTGTTGAAATGTGAATTACAGAAAACTAACAAAATACAGGAGAAACGCCACGAAAATGGCGAAGAAGACGGAGATTGCTTGGAATTGGATGAATGTACCACAGACTAGGGTTATCATGTATTACATGGACAGTGTGAGGAGCTGTTGATGTGTACTCCACTCAGTGTGGGGATTTTGTTTGTATTGTTCTTAACTCTATATTACTGTATACCTTACCCCCACGGCATACAACTCTAATGCAACAACTTTTCTTGTCACTTTTAGATATCACAGAAGCAATTTCACTGGTCAAAGCTACTTATTTTTGGCTCAGTTATTCTAAATGATGAAGAAAACAACGAACTATTCAAATCAGTTCTCATTATAATAAGTAAAAGATTTACTCCCTGACATGCTCATATAATATTTTTCACCTTTTCTATCTTATTTAATCTCTTTGTATTACTATTTTCTAGTAAATTATGTAGCTTTCAACTACATGCTTACATATATTTTTGTCTACTCCTTCAATATATAAATAATGCTCAAAAGTATAAAATTTTAATCAGCATGCATATATTTTTTGTGAAGTTTGTATGTTCTTCCTAGGAAACAGATTTCACATTAAACAAAACAAAAAAATCTTTTGCTAGTTTCTGAATTCTATTGTACAGTTGCTGTTGTTCTGTTTATGATAGTTATACCAATAAAATATGTTTAAAGGCCGTTATTTTAATTAAAAAAAATGTTTCCCAATATAAGACCTAAACTTTGATTTAAAAAACAATAAAGATATATTGCAGTTGAAATTTGTCATAATATCATAGGTAAATAGCATAGAACGAAGGAAATACGTCGCTGTTTGATTTTCTTCCATCCAGGAAAGAATTTAATGTTGACCCGTCCAATGTTAAACATTCGAATTATTTTCAATAATTACGACATTATAACAGATTTTTTAAACCTGGCTTTTTGTCCAGAACAGTTTATTAGTATAAAACATCGAATATTGGCAACTTTTAATATAAACAAAAAAATAAATTCTGGCAGCTTGTGTGCCTTTAAACTACTATTATACCATATTTTAATTTTTAATTATGATAACCCCTTAATGCAATTACAGTACTGCTATCAATGTAATTTTGAGCATTAAATCCTGGAAACTGGACATGAAACAACTAACAACCAATCTTTTTCATAATTTTATGTGAATAGTGAGTGGATTATTGCTGTTTAACGCCAACTCAGCAGTTTTTTCAGCAAGAACAAGTTAATTTTCAATGAAATGATGATGAGGTCTGCTTTGTTAGATTTTTATAGTGCTAGCTCACTGAAACAACAGTCCACGGATAGACATGTCGCCTATACTAGAACACATTATCATGATTCCAAGCCAACCAGTCTTTGCCCTTTCTCCTTAATACTGTTTGCATAGCATAGAAGCAACAAATACACATTTAATAGTCTTTGGTTTGACTCGATCGGGGCTCGAACCCACGATCTACCACACTCGAGGCTAGCACACGAACCATTTAAACCACTATTGCGATTACAATGTATATGTGAATGTGAATAAAGTATGTGTTTTGTGACCTTTCTGTATTTTAAACGCGTGACTGGTATATTTACGTAGCGATAGTTGTTGTGGATAACTTTGAATAAAGAGGAAACGAAACAACAGACACACCGTGGACAACACGTGAATCTAAGCCCACACAATTAATACTACAAGTACATGTATTTATAAATATCAAATTGCCAAGTGAGTGATTGTTGCTTAGCGCCATTTCTGAGAGCCTAATTGCTGTCCACGAACACACTTGCTGACCCCACGCGTTGTAGGCATTTAATCGGCTTCACTGATATTTGTTTAAAATACTCTTCCATCTTCCTCAAAAGTTCCTCTAGTCGCAAAGGTGGTGGCTCTGGGAGGGGCCTCACTTGTGGAATAGGTTAGGGCCTCTCTTCATCTAAATTTTATTCATCATTATATGTAGGAAAAAATTCACTTCGTAGATGTTCTACATAAAGTTTTCGTAACGCCCGGGGTTAAAATCTATAGTTGGTCATCTGTCATAGAATAATACAAGACTAATGAAAAATGGAAATAATGAAAAGATTATACACCACGTCTATCGCTTGCAGGAATTTACATATTTTATCAAAATAAACAATCAATGTGTTCCACACAAACTGATAAAGATTGTAGATAAATCGCTTTATAAATATACTCCAGTAGCGATTAGATATCAGTTCCTCTCGTGAAACGAACTACAACTCTAACAAAGAATGTCGAGGATACACAGCTCCCATCTGTAACTTGGCTACAAAAATAACTCGGGCGTTGAACAAAAATAAATAAATAAATGCTAACTCCCATGTTAACTTGTCAAAGAATTGTCACCTTGTAGGCATTTCAGTCAGTTACAAACTGCACTATAATCTAAAAGACTGGACCTATGAAAAGGAACGGTATAATCTAAAAGACGGGCTGGACTTATGAAAGGGATCGGTATAATCTAAAAGACGGACTGGACTTATGAAAGGGAACTACATAATCTAAAAGACGGACTGGACTTCTGAAAAGGATCGGTATAATCTAAAAGACGGGCTGGACTTATGAAAGGGATCGGTATAATCTAAAAGACGGACTGGACTTATGAAAGGGAACTACATAATCTAAAAGACGGGCTGGACTTATGAAAGGGATTGGTATAATCTAAAAGACAGACTGGACTTCTGAAAGGGAACGGTATAATCTAAAGACGGACTGGACTTCTGAAAAGGGCTGGTATAATCTAAAAGACGGACTGGACTTATGACAGGGATCGGCATAATCTAAAAGACTGACTGGACTTCTGAAAAGGTTATGTATAAACTAAAAGACGGACTGGACTTATGAAAGGGATCGGTATAATCTAAAAGACGGACTGGACTTCTGAAAAAATCGGTATAATCTAAAAGACGGACTAGACTTATGAAAAGGCTCTGTATAATCTTATGAAAGGGAGCGGTATAATCTAAAAGACGGACTGGACTTTTGAAAGGGATCGGTATAATCTAAAAAAGACGGGATGGACTTATAAAAGGGATCGATATAATCTAAAAGACGGACTGGACTTCTGAAAGGGAATGATATCATCTAAAAGACGGACTGGACTTATGAAAGGGGTCGGTATAATCTAAAATACAGACTGGACTTCTGTAAACGGACTGGACTTATGACAGGGGTAGGTCTAATCTAGAAGACGGACTGGACTTCTGAAAAGGTTCTATATAATCTAAAAGACGGACTGAACTTCTGAAAAGGATCGATATAATCCAAAAGAAGGACTGGACTTCTGAAAAGCATCGGTATAACCTAAAAGACGAGCTGGAGTTCTGAAAAGGATAGGTAAAATCTCAAAGACGGACTGGACTTATGAAAGGGATCAGTATAATCTAAAAGAAAGACTGGACTTATGAAAGGGAACTGTATAATCTAAAAGACGGACTGGACTTCTGAAAAGGATAGGTAAAATCTAAATGACGGATTGGACTTCTGAAAAGGATTGGTATAATCTAAAAGACGGACTGGACTTCTGACTTTGAGACCCTTTTAGACCCCTCTTTGAAATTAAATAGTTAAAACAAAATATATGGTCCATCAATAACTCATAAAGATGAACACTTTGCAAAAAATATGCATTCAAATTGGATGCAAATTTTAAAAGTTCATTTTGTTTTTAATTCTCCCTTTTATGTCAAAAACGGCATTAGTTATATAATGATGGTATTTCTGTTTCTGAAAAAGATTTTCTTAAGGAATGCAGAAAAAAAATCCTCATCAAAAACAAGTGAACAAAAAATAATTTATACTCTTCAGGCCTCTTGTTTCTTTTGTGTACTTCTGATCAGCATTAAACATAAACTATGTAGGGAACCATCTATTGGATATTCCTACCAAGTTGGTTCCAATTGGCGTGATGGTTTCAGAGAAGAAGATTAAAATGTAAAAGTTTACGGACGACGACGGATGCCAAGTGATGATTATACATCGCATGACCCTTTGGGTCAAGTGATCTAATAAGGTGTTATCAGACATCACATTTGTTTCGACATCGTGGCGCCAGAAATGTTCTTCCAACAGACATAAAGAGAGTCGTTGGCCTAATTGCCGCTACTGAGCACATCTGCTGATTCCACGCTTTGTAGGCATTTAATCGGCTCCATTGAATTTTGTTCCTCTAGTCGCAAGGTTGGTGGCTTTGTAAGGGGCCTCACTTGTGGAATAGCCTAGGGCCTCTCTTCATCTAAATCCGACCCCGGATACATGCCATAATATCTTACCATTTCCAAGATAAAAGGGAGTCAAAATGATGCCAATATCCAAAATTTCTCTATGGAATTCCTGTTTGCATTTTTTTTTCTCAACCAGATTTGGCCTAGTTCTTATTGTTTCCATTTTAAGAGGGGTCAAAAGGTACCAACACCCAAAAAGATAACTTTTTTTTTAATTTTTAAGTCTGATTTAATTGTGTTGTTTGCTGCTTTTTTTCCATTTAATTCCTTTGAAATATTCCTGTTGGGGGTTATGGTGTTTAATGCCACTTTCAACAATATTTCAGCTATATCGTGACGTTCAGTTTTATTTGTGGAGGAAAACGCAGTACCAGGAGAAACCCACCGACCTGCCACAACTCACTGACAAACTTTATCACATAATGTTGTATCGAGTACACCTCTTCATGAACGGGTTTCGAGCTCACAACTTTAGTGGTGATAGGCACCGATTGCACAGGCAATTGTAAGTTCAACTACCAGACAATCATGACCACGGCGGTACATATTCCTGTCTGGAGTATGGCAACTTATCTGTTGTTGTTCTTACCGTTTTCGTTATATGAGAGAACCAAAAATCCTATTTCCAAGTAAACAAGATTAACGTATGACCATATGTGAAATGAATAACATTTTTTTTTGAAAATCTAGTCTTGATTGAACATAGATTGAATGAATAAACAGGTCAACGTCTAGTTATATTTTGTTTTGCCTTTGGAAACTTTACTGTCATTTTGATAAGGGATAAATTGTTTTTGAAGTCGGCTTGCTTTTACAAAGTTTCCTATAGGCTACATGTTTCATGACAATACTGGCATACGAAGTGGTCGAAGCTAATTAATTTAGTCCGTGTCTGTGTTTGTCGAAATTGGAATCGTATTAATTGTGAACAAACATGATCGAAGCTGATAATTTACTATCCAGTATCATAGTTTATACAGTGCTGGATTTACCATTGCGCTTATGTTTGCTTAAGCATAGGGCCCCGTTGGCCAAGAGGGTCCATCTTCCTGCCAAAAAATAATTTTACGATGGATTTTTGCTTATGTGGTGCAATTCCACTTAACTAGCACAGGGCCCCATTTGTCCTAAATCCGGCACTGGGTTTATATCTTTGATAGTGGTCGTATTTAATATTGGAATGTGATAGACGAAATTATCACCTGGGACTATTATAGTCCCAGTTATAACCTAACACACATAAAAGATCCATTTAACACACATAGCATGCATTCAGCTTCCGAGTATGGAACTCCTGTTCAGTCTAAGAATAGTTTTCAGTGGTCACTGTTGTTTGACGTCATGTGAACAATTTTCAGCTATATCATGGCGAGAGCAGGTTCCTTTTTGCTACGATGATCACGATGTATGTTTTGTACTAGACCAAAACGCTTAGTTATTTAGATTTTCATAGTGCAAACTCAATGAAACAACAACCCGCAAATTGCTCCACACAGAAACGTTATCCCGACTCTGAGCCAATCAGTCTTTGTTTTCATCACTCCTATACTGTACTAAAATAACCACTACGATGATTTCTCCGTCAGTTGACCCACGAGGAATAAATGGAGAGTGCCTGATCGTGGTCAACCGTGGACTACCGACGATGCGCCCTGCCTCCCCTCTTGTCGACCTTTTCGGCAATACAATCTAGTTTACATCATCTACACACGTGAGACGCATTCAGCTACTGAGCATCTACCAAGCAGGATCAGGTCAGAGGTCATCGTGAATAAGGCGGTTATTGTAGTGCAATTTTTGCTTCCTGGACATTTAATGCAATTTGTCGATAAATGAAGCATTTCTGTAGTAAATTGACACGAATACTGAATAGAGAGGTTATGGGTTTGCAAAATATTTATAATTGGTTTTTTTTAAATATATTAATAAATAATTGTGAAGATTTTTAAATGACTTTTAATGGTTCTAAATCGTTTAAATAAGCGACTTTCATTTCACAATTTCTATATTTTTTTAAGGGTTTTTTGAAAGAATTGTGTTGGGTTGATCATTCTACGTAACTATATACAATGTATTTGGTTTCGTCTCACTGGTCATTGGTCCCACATGCAGTGAAGAAAAACGCATTGACAGTCGGGAATAATAATTTAAATCAATGAGTGTGGGACTTAACAGAATCTCAACTACAACATGAGATGATAACAAGTTGTTTAGTCACCATACCGAATCGGTGGTGTAGCGCCCAAATTTCACACACATTTTTTTCTGATTGTGTGATAAGTAGACTAAAAGTTTAACACACTCCTTAATCATGATAGTGTTCATGACATTGGAGAAGCAACATTAACACATTTCATAGGAATCAACTGTACATAGGACAAATTCACAGAGATGGTCACAGCTCATTAACATTTATTAAATCATGCACTGAAACAATAGTCCGAATAGACATGTCCCCCTATTCCTATCCTGATTCCCAGACAACCAGTCTTTGATCTTTCTCCTTAATGCCATGTGCTTGGTAGAGAAGCAACAAATACTCAACCCTCCATAATTTTTCAGTGGCAATCAAAGTTGTTGCCCCATCCCTTCCTTCATTTTTCTATAGTTTTTATATACATGTATTTTATTAAAGTTGTTCTCATCCTGACTATATAGCTGAAATATACTGCTGACTGGATATTAAGCAATAATCAGTCAATCATACAAGGAAACTAAAAACAGGTTTAGGTTTATGGTGTTTAATGCCACTTTCCACAATATTTCAGTTATATGGTGGCAATCGATTTTATTGGTTTAGGAAACCGGAGTACCTGGAGAAAATCAGACAAACTTTATCACATGATGTTGTATCCAGTACACTTGACAATGAACTGGGTTAGAACTCACAACTTTAGTGGTGATAGGCACTGATTGCATAGGTAGTTGTAAATCCAACTACCATACGATCACCACCAGGATGGCCCAAAACTAAAAACTAAAGATACACCTTAACAGTAGATATTTTTTAATGTTCATGTTTTAATAAGATATAAATTATGTACAGGCCTACTCAAAACAACTGTTGCATAAATGTTTGACAAAGGCACAAAAGCAGGATAAAGAATTGAACACAATACAGGTGTGAGAGAGAGAGAGAGAGAGAGAGAAAAAACGTGGTAAACTTATTAGTATCACTTCAACTTTCAATTGCAAAATAAAAATTACGTTAAAATTTGCAACAAAATTAAATATATTTAAAATATGTTTTAAACTTTTGAATTGATATTATGTAAACATGCAAAATACACAATTTATGTATTTAATGTCTTTCAAACAAAGTTTTTTCATCTTTTCCCCAATTACCATATGATCACGACCATGAGTTGCTGTTCACATTGAGTATGAATTACTGGTATAGGCATCATATGTTGGAGAGATTTTCTGATTAACAGATTTTTTTTATTACGAGTTCAAAATTTTGTACTTGAAATATTTTGAATTAAATTATGAGTTGTGATTTGACTTGAACACTGTTGAAATTTAACAATTGATGATCAATGAGGAAAAGGGGGGATATTAATGAGAAGATGAAAGAACATTAGCATTAATAAATATGAAATACTATATCAGCATTGTATCAAATTATAATAGTAGATCCCTATGGAAGTTTTTTTTTGTATCAACTACAATTTATCTATTTATCTACTGATAGAAAGAAAATGTACAATGCTGACTGCACTTTTTGTTAAAAAAAGAAAAAAAAAGAAAGAAACATCCACCGTTATTCTCACATCTCCATCTTTTAAAAGCAACTAAATTTTGTTTTCTTTATCACTTTTAAATATGGCAAGAACTAAATACTGTTTTAATGATGAATAAATGAAAGTACAAATTCAACACTGAACAGTATAAACATTATTTTGATTTGTACTCTGTGAACAATTTTTGATTCACCTTTTAACTATCGTAGATTTCTTACAACAAGTAACATTACAATAAATGAACTATCATTTAAAAATAACATATAGTTTGTTCTAACAAAGATTATTAAAAACATCCAGATCTTATTTAAACTAGAAATTTTACAATAAACTTGAAAATAAAAGAAAAACAACAGATCTATTTCTATGAAGAAATTAACATATTTTACAAACTGTTTACATCATAAAGATTCCATTCACAAATACAGTTATACCTGTATTAAGAGGTCATCTTTGGGACAAAAAAAAAAAATCTTATAAGACAAGCGACCTCTTAAAAGAAGTTCAATTCATATGAAATTTTCTATGACAGGACAAGAAAAAGGTAGGAGACTGCATAATAGAGATGACCAGATGGGCAGGTTTGACTGTAAAATGCATTTACTGTAAACATTTAAAAAATTACTTTTAGAGAATGAACAGAATGTAATAACAAAATCATAGCTCCTGATGATTTAATAAAAAGGGATTTGATGTAAATAAACATGAAATAAAAGCCAACTAAAAACTTGAGCTCTTGTAAAATAAAAAGTTATGTGATTTCTATAGCTGTTTTTTATTTCGTGTCTTATCTGGTTTTTTATTCATAGGACCATGAATGTCAGCTATACCACCAAACTTGTAGAACGGAGACCTAAATTCAAGTCGAATGTTGTCGTAACACAGACCCTAGAGTTCATTGTAAAGGTCTTAAATTATAGCCCCTCCCCCCAAAATAAAGGATAAAGAAGGAAGCTTTATGACTGCTTGGTCTAATGTATAAAAAATAATAAAACTCTTGTCTAAGTTAGGTAATTAAAATAAAAAATAAAAAATTTCCATACACATTACTTAAAATATTAGTGTTTGATTGCCAATAGTTGGTTAAAAAAAAATATAATTAAAAATTATAACAAGATTGGCTGCAAGGTTAAAAAAAAAATATATTAATACTGAACATCTTTAAGATTAACCTTTCTTAAAAATATTATTTTATTTTTAAACTGAGCAGATTGAAAGATCACAATGTTATCTGTGTATTATACACGGTGTTTATAGTCAACACCCCATCACCTATAAAGTAATGATACCTATAGTCAACAACCATTCTACAACCTGTCAATAATAGTAGTCAACACTCATTCTACAACCTGTCAATAATAGTAGTCAACACTCATTCTACAGGTGTTGATAGCTTTAGTCAACACCCATTCTTTAAGGTGTCAATACACATTCCACAACAATTTATCAAAATCACAGGTTTGCAATAAAATAACCACATAACTTCAGCACTATGTGTATGGTAACAAAAATTTACATACATTATGTACAGTTCATACTTTATACAAATAATCCACATATTATATCTTTCAAAACAACTTTTAGTAAATCTATGAATATTCATTACAACTGTCACAGATAAATTCAGTTATTGGACTGCAAAATACAGTAGCTTAGATTTTTTTTGTCTGTTGTTGGCAACTTGTTGCAAAGAAAACATCTTAAATATTCCATCAATGGTAGAAAATCTCACCAAATATAAAAATAATTCATTTTTAATCAATTCATTGTTTTCATCTTGTTAATCGAAGTAAAAGTAGATCTTTAAGTGGTCCCCTTTTTCTGATATGTCTTACATAAAGATCTAATGACACTCTAAAGGGTCACCACTAGGTGACCTTTTATGTTCATTTTAGAGCTGACCAATCAGGTGGTGCATTACTTCAAGGAGAGTTTATGTCCCCTTGGTTACTTTAAATTATCAGAAAGTAAAAAAAATAATTCTCTATTATACAAGTATTTAAAGTTGAACCTCTTATTCATTATTCATTGCTGTTAAAAGTAGAATTTTTTAACTACTCGCCTCAATTGAAGAAATTTTTCCTCACTTCAAGGCACTACTATTATTCAGTTTAATACTGGTTTGTATTTCCCAATAATGCATTTGTTAGGGACATGTAGCGCTCGTTCCGTACTGGCAAATGGATCAAGATAAAATATGGCTACAAAGTCAGACTTCATTTGTTCAGTAATTTGATTGGACGAGTAAAGGTCATCTGAATGTGACCCCCTTACAAAGTTTCATAAGATCTCTATATAGTAGCATATCAGAAAATGGGGAGCAATGAATTAATTCCAAGTAGATTGTGATATTTTGAATGTAAAATGTCTTTTTTTTTACATGTATTACTGAATCTAAATAAAAGCTATAAATGATATAAAATATCCCCAAATTTTAATTCTGATATTAAGACTTCAGTGAGTAAGACTTAATTGTTTGGTGAGTATTTCAACAAAAATAATTAATAATTACATGTACAGTATGTTAATTTGACTAGATTAATACAAATCAGTACTGCATACCCTGTATCATACATACATGTACATATGTAACAGTTTTAAATAATAAGATATGCAATGTTGATATAAGTTTGAAAATGACATATTATTTAGACATAGTTATATTACATTTAATTACATTTTGAAATGTACATGATATACATGTATATACATGTAATTAATGAATGCATACATTGATAAAAATGAAATGGAATACGATTGTTATATAAATGCTGAAAATTTTGACACATTAAAGACACAACCTTTTTAGCATTAAATATTTGGCACAATATGAATATTAACATCATAATTCTAAAAAAAATAATGTCGTAAAAAAGCATTTTCCAACTTTTACCTGCAAGTTAAAATTGATCTGAAAGCTGTTCAAAATAATCAAGAAGAATGTATGTGGTAAAAATTTCAATACATTTTACAGGATTTTTTAAGAGATTGATAAACTGTTAATGCCACATGGGGCAGAGGGTCAAAATTTGGACTTTAAGTCACAATTCAAACAAAATTCTGATTCAAGTCATAATTAAAGCAAATCTCAAACCCCCAGGACCCTTCTGCCTATGGGTGTGTTTTACAAAATTCAAAATTGTAACAAAAAAAATTAAAAAAGATCTTGTTAGAACAATGTTGATAAGGGAACGACCATTTAACTTTAAGGGGGGGGGGGGGGTTATGTTTTTTTTTTCCTAAAAAAATATTCTGATTCCCAATGTTGCTGAAAAAAATATTCTGATTTTGGTGGAGAACAAAAAAAATCGGATTCAGGAGTTTTTGTCATATAACCTAATGTTAAATTCTGGAAAAAAAATTCTCGCTTTGCGTGACAAAAAAATAAATATTCTAACTCTCGTGTTGTCCGAAAAAAAATTTCTTAACGAAAAAAAAATACCATACCCCCCCCCCCCCCCNCCCCCCCCCTTCAAGTTAAATGGTCGATCCCTAAAGACTGAAAAAAAGGCTGATTCTTTATATTCATCTAGAAATATAACATGTTATTTGGTATATTGGTCCAATACACAACACACTGGGAAACATCTTCTTACAAGCAGTTGAAAATGAGACGTTTGTATGTTATCATAATTAAGACTTTAAAATGTTTAAGTACTCTAAAGCAAGAATATTTTACATTATCACTTTTCATATGAACTGAAGTAGAATATAACTGACAGCATTAAACAATTCATACTCTGATAATTGAATACATTTTACATTTAAACAAGAAACTTTCAAATACATTTTGTATCATTATAAAATCTATGAAATTCAAATAGGATAATTACATGTACATATGTAGTCCAGATTTGAAATCAGTAGTAAACATTATAATATCATTTTGATTTTTTTGTCTAGTCTCAAAGAGTTTAAAGAGTGTTCATATACATGTACACTTTTATCTAGTGAATCACTAAGATATTACACACTGCTTATTTTTATTTTTATGCCTGCCACGTCCTAGAGGCAAAGTCTGATAACTATTTTTTCCCCCCATTCCTACCCCCATATCGTCCACATAAGTTATCCGAGGCCCGTTATGACGAGGTGGTTCATAATAATAAGGATAGTCATCTGAATCGCTAGAGCTAGAACATGTACTACATCTATCGTCATCGTAGTCATCCCCACAACCTTGTTGCATTTCATGTTGAAAACTCCTGTCATAATAATGTCCCCTGGGTTTCCCTTCAAAACTTCTACTACGTGGATACTTTGACACTTGAAGATTTGGTTCAAATTGCACATTTTTAGGCCGTGTTATAGGATTCATTCTTTGTTCATCTGTAATAGGTGTAGTCCTATTTTCTGAACTTTGTGGTGAACTGACTTCTCTCATATTTCTTAATTCCGGGTAAGATTTGAATTGATTACTGTTAGATCCATTTTTACCACTTTTTCGAGAGCATTCGTGGTGATTACTATTGTGTGCATAAGGGACATCATAATATGTAGCACCAAGTTCTTCATAATTTTGAAAATGTACAGATAGATTCTTTTCCGAACCAGATCGACTACGATTTCGAAGTTCTAAATTTGGCCTTCTTTCCATAACGGGAGTAATAGGAGGGTCTACAGACAAGTCTGGCATTGAAAACTGTGATAATCTATTTTTCATTTTGGCCTCTTGGATCGGAAGCGACTCTTTAAATCCCTCAAAATCGTAGGTATTATCATGCATATCTTTAATCATAGACATTTGTGCCTGTACTGGTTCGTATAAACCTGGTGCATAAACTTCACTGTTGCTACTGGTTGCATAACCCTGATCTCTATCTGATGACGGTAGACTGTCCGTTAAAGAATACTGTTGTCGTAACACTTCCTGTATACTGGCTACACTGTTATCTTGTAATGCATGACTAATTGGGGAACCCAGTCTAATATCACTAGAATCTTGTAATAAATAGTCTTCTGGTCTACGAGGTGTTTGAGTTTGCATGGAGCCTGCCCTACTACAAGCAGCAGAACAATATATCACACCGTGTTTTGGTAAAAATGGTTGACCTAATAACGACTTTTGACATGTATGACATTTAAAACAATGTTCTGTCGCATGCCAGTGTTGACCTTCGTGTGTCATTTGTCCGTGATCTACACCTATGTGCTCTCCACAAGTGTCACAATATTCAGCGAACATGCGTTCAAAACAAACACAACAGTAAGGTCGTCCGTTTTTCATAATATATCGCTGTCCACCTAATTGTTTATCACATTCAAAACAACAGAAATGCTTCATATGCCAGCTCCTTCCTTCAGCCTCAGTACACTCATCAGCAAATATAATCTGAAATGACAATTTTTAGAAGAAATTAAAATCTAACCACAAAATGCTGTAATATTACCGGTACTTATTTATTTGAAATATGAAATCTATGAAATTATATAACATGTACCTTTATTCACAATGTTTTGACCTATGGTCTTCAACAAAATTCAGGAGAAATTTTAACTATTACGTAAAAAGGAAAGAATATTCCAAGAAAGTATAGGGGACATTTTGTTCATAGCAATGGTTCAAAAGGAATTTTTTAGGTAAATAAAAGGTCAGGCTATATAAATATATACTATTTAAGGATTGATCTCAATTTTTTTTTTTGGTTCATGAAGAAATAAACTCAAAAATGTGGTACACAAGGGTGTGTACCACATTTTTGAGCTTATTTCGAATGAACCAAACAAAAAATTGTGATCAATCCTTATAAATTAATTCCTAATTAATTTTTTTTCTTGTCCCAAAAATATTTTGATGGATAATAATTGCTTAAAAAGAAATAAAATAAAAAAAAATTCCCAATTGAAACCCCAACATGTGACTTCCGGTTAAATTTTTTTTATCTATGACATGATGGATAAAAAATTCTAACCAATCAAATTCAAGCATTTGCTACAAATTAATTTATTCAGCAATATTTGAAAATTTTTGGAGAAAATTTATCAAATCTATGATTAGAACAAAATGTTTTTGATTTGTTTGTGGAAATACCAAAAATATAAAATGACAAAGCATTTTATACAATATTTATTGCTGCATAATGCAAAAGTGTGCAATAAATCACATAATATTACACAAAGTTCATTGTTGAAGATCCTACTGTGACTGTGAAATGAAGAACTGCAATAAAAGCTCTGTTTCTTTACTTCAGTTTGTATCTAAGCGTAATGTTAGGTAGTCTCTCATATCCTTTCTTACTAAAAATTTTTACAGCTTCCAAATAATATCAAATCTGACTTATTATATATAGGTTTATGTTGTTTAATTCCACTTTCAACAATATTTCAGTTACCGGTATATTGTGGTGGTCAGTATTATAGATGGAGGAAACCGAAGTACCTGGAGAAAAACATCAACCTGCCACAAGTCCTTATAATAATAATAATAATATTTTATTAATCCAATCATGGTCCCACAGAGGGCAGTTACATAAATATAGCAATTATGATTAATACAGTAGACAGTACATTGCTATTATAAATATATATATATATACAATGTATATTACATATATACTAATGAATATGTCTTTTAATAGTACAATATTCTGGGGGTAACAACCGTTTTATGTAGTACAGTAACTTTCAGTTAACCTCATATCTCCTCTTTTTCACTTCCATCTATATTTAATGAGTCCGATATTGATTTATCAGAAGGTTAATAGTAATACTCAGACTGATAAACAGCATTGTGACCATGCCCTCCCAGAGGATATTTCATTATCTGTCTGGACAAAATTGATATTTTTTTTCATTGATTGCAATAAAATAGGCATATCATTTATAGCTATGATACGTTTTTATGCACCCAGTAATTTTCATATTCTAGAATTTATGCTTTAAAAAGGTGGACGACACAATTTTGCATTATCTGTTACTACACATCATATACATTGTACATTGTACATTATGCATAATAATTGTTATCTCTTTATTAATGACCCAAATTGTCTATAGTGTTTTAAAAAAATCAGTTTGTCAAAATGTTCCTCATATATATATATGACTTAAGTTATGATATGAAACTGTATTTTTAAAGTATGTCAATATAACTGAAATATTGTTGAAAGTCGTGTTAAACACCATAAATCCTAAACCCTTAAATTAAATAATCAATTCATTGTATGACTTCCATTGCCTAGCCTTTTTAGTTGTAGATTTTTATGACAAAAGAAATTACAGTAATTGCAATGTAACAAAATATATTCTCCAGCATTATACCTCATCACAGGCAGCACATCTAGGTTTAATAAGTTCAGCATGATGTCTTCCACAATACAGGAAGCCATCTTTGAAAAAATATATCAAATCCACAAGTAACTCATCACAGCTGAGGCAAGTAAAACACTTTGGATGCCAGCATTTCTCGTGTCCTGCTCTTGATGCAAATACTGCCATACAACCACCAGGTATCATGTCTTGGCACTGTTAATATACAATGTAAAAAAAAAAAAATACAGAAAACAAAAAATGGATTTAACATTACTTTAAACATTTTACTACTGGTTAGATTTTGCTAAAAATTTTAAGGGTTGCGCAGAACATTGTATTTCATCTGTTTACCAAAGAATATTCCCCGCAGCTAATATCAAAGATAATTCTTTACAAGGAAGGATTTAGCTTTATTACAAGGGGAGGTAAATCTTTTCATCTTCAGGTAATATTATGACAGAAGTTACTGCAATGGGCCAGAGTTATTTCCCTTTGATTATATTTCCAAAAACTGCTGTCCCTTGAACTTTTTAAAATGCAAATGTACTTGCTATTAAAGATTGAAATCTGCAAAATTATGCAACTGATTAGTTTGAGCTATGACCCAAACACTGCTTGAAAGGAAATTATGTATCACTCCTACATAATTATTTCTGCCATAAAATTTGAACAGTATGTAAAAAATGTACTGTAATTTCCAAAACTTGAAGAAAAAAGAATTCCAATAAAGATAAAGAAAGGAACTATGATCTTAAATTCTTAATTATTATTTTTTTTTATTTTACAATTTCCACAGAGAATAAAACATTTCTAACATAAAAGGAACCACATTTTAAAAAATTGTGTCATTTCATTTTAAAGTAATGATATTCAGAAATTAATGTAAACTAACGCATGCAAATACACCAGTTTATTGTAAGCTAAACAGTACCGGTAAAATGAAAATCGGAAAATTAAGACTAAAAATATACTGCTGAAAAATACTACATCTACTGCTTAAAGCATTATTATCTATTACGTCAGATGTAAAAGTTGACACATAGATCTATTCACAGTACTAAATAAAAGATATCTCTCTAAATTTGTACAACCAGTACCTTAGCACAAATACTGCCTTGCATTGTGAGAGGTAATGGTCTAACACTGCCTCTCCCCAATGCCTCCCTCTTCCTCTGAGCACTAAACATCCGTAATTCTCTCTTCTCCTCTTCACTGAGGACATTACAGTATCGCACTTCATTGTCATGGGGAGGTAACTGCTGAAGCAATTGTCTTACACGGTACTTTTCACCGAGACTATTTAAATAAGGAACTTTGTCTTCTGGTAGCCCACTGAAATATTGGTGTACCTGCAATGAGAGAAAAAAAAAAATTTAATCAGGAATTTCAAACTATTTATTTTTGTCTGAGGTCCATACATTGAAAGTAATATTAAACATGTTCAAGCAAACCTAAATCAACTATGCCCTAGATAACATGGCGTCTGTCATCGCTCATTCGTTTGTCCAGTCTGAACTATTTTAAACATCTTCTGCTTTGAAACCACAAGGCAAACTTAGACTAACATTAGCCCGAATCATCCATAGGGCCTCTTCTTTTCTGGAATGTCCAAATTATAAATACTGGTACATGTATTTATAGAACCCACTTAAGAAATTTGCAACCAATTGATATCCAAATTCCAAGTGAGCATTACAAGTTCCTGGGAACCTCAGGTGTATGCAAAGCAATGAGACACCAAATTCTACAGGAATTTGGCAACCAGTTGATATCCAGGTGAGCGATTATAGGCTCCTGGGAATCTCAGGCAAGGCAATAAGACACTAAATTCTACAGGAATTTTGCAACCAACTGATATCCAGGTGAGCGATTATAGGCTCCTGTGAATCTCAGGTCTTAAATGCAGAGAAATTAGACACCAAATTATACAAGAATTTATAAAGGCTTTAGGTCCATTTTTGAAAGAAATGACTTTTATCACAATCCTCTAATCTTAATAGTCATTTTTTTTTAAAGAAATGACTTAATCACATTTCTTTAATCTTAAACTCTTAGACCTCTTTAATTTTAATCACATACGTAATACAATCTATGGTAATACACTCCAGCAGTTAACAAATATCATAGTTCACCACAGATAATCATATACTCCCTGAATACTTCTTAAATTCTCGACTATTTATATAATTTAATCTAATAACAAAAAATTACGTTAAGAACCTGAGGTAATGTTACACCACAGGTATCAATTTAAAAGTATATGTGACAGTTATATTATCTTACAGTTAATATTATTGTAAGCTAATAAGTTTTCTAATTTATTTCCATGACAGGTTTAGTAATAACTCTTAGTGAGCACAATTAGATTACCCGTAATCATGATGATTTATTAAAAAAAAATATTAACGGAAGAGTTTATGACCTATTATTATGACACACTTATATACAAATGTACTGTTACATCATTTTAGAAAAAAAAATCTTTAAATTCAGTAGACCTTCAAAATTTTTCTACTTTTTTTTTTTTATAAAGATTTTTTTTTCTTTTTAAGATTACTTTTCTAGTTTTCCTGCACTTTTCAATGTTACATTTATACAAAATTGAAATTCTACTTAAAAAAAAAACTTTTTTTATCTCAGAGCCTAAACAAGTCATGTATAAAAACGATATTGATAAATATCCCTTTTTTCCTTCTTGGCACACAACTTATCTTGTCTCTGGCGACACAAACTAACAGAATCCATTTTTTCTCTCTCTGAATTTACATTTCCCACCTAAAAAACGTGCCCTCAGTGCCAAGATTTTTCATCATAATTAGCTTACCCAAGCAATACAGAAGTATTTTACAAAAGAAGACAGAATATTAGGACAATTTACCATTTCAAAAGTAACATAATTCCACATAAAACATTATAAAATCCCAAACTTAAGGATAAAATTGACATTTTGGTCATCCAATAGTCTTGAGAATAGAATAAATCTAACATACGTATGTGAATTCAAGTCATCTTTATCTATTTTGGCAACAAAATTATCATTATTTATCAGTAGGAAAACAAATCCTCTATTTATCATTACATTTTCTCTTTTTTGTACAAACTTTCATTAGCTCAGTGGCAACATTAACTTTAATCTGAATAAATCACATTTTAAACACCCTATTATTGGAATTCTACAACAAAGTGAGGTTAACTTAGAAATCAAGTTAGATATTTATAAAAGTCAACTTTTACATGTCTACTATCGTGTTTATACTTAAAGGTCGTGGAAAAAAAATGTGGACCTTTTTTTAGTCAAGAGAAGAATTTCTGTTATCAAGAATTCCTGTATCTTATACTTTTGTTACTCTCATACATTTAGAAGAAAGAAAACCAAAATTCAAATGTTTTTACTCCTTAAAATTCAAAACTTTGTAAATAACTCTACATATTGTACATGTATGCATAATGTCAATAGAATCACAGGACCGTCATGGTCGTCATCTCATGGTAGTTAGATTTACAACTACCTATGCAATCAGTGCCTATCACCACTAACATTGTGAGTTCGAATCCTGCTCAGGCGAGGTGTACTCACTACAATATAATTATGTGATAAAGTTTGTCAGTGACCTGCGGCAAGTCTGTGGTGTTCTCTGGTTTCCTCCACCAATAATAAAAATTTCTGCCACAAAATACCTGAAATATTGTTGAAAGTGGCATTAAATACCAAACCCCAACCCCAATATAATTGTCATGTAAACTGTTCCAAGAGTTCCAAGAGATAAAGATGTTAACCAACAACACATGGTACATCTACAAAATATAGACCCTATTCCTAACAAATTCTAATTTTGACAGTCAAGATTTGAAATCATTGGGTACAATAAACTTCTGTACTATTAATTGTAAACTAAAATAGACCATCAATTCCACTTTATGTAATTAATTTCAAATCTGCATGTATCACTATCAGTACCTCACAAATAAGGAGATGATACCCTCAGTAATTTGACGGAAAATTATAGTAATGAAAGCCATTTTTTTGCCAAGAAATGTTGTGTTTCTTATAACGATTAAGCAGGTTTCAGATCATTCAAGCTTCTATAAGACATAAATTTATTAAATCACTGAAAGGAGCAAGATCTGGGCAAAGTTACAGAATCAATCAGATTTTCAAATTAATTTGAGAAGATTACATGAGAAACACTTGATGTTAAGTTAATTATATAATCCTGATAAGTTACATACTCAGTAAAAAAAAACAAAAATAAATTTACTAATTTTTGATTGGCAGGACCCACGTGGCAGGACCAATGATAGGCTTTGATCTTCACGAAATATATACTGTTAAGAGATAGCCTGCACCAAAAGAATTGGGTTACTCTTTTTATTAAACCAAATCATTGATCATTAGGTTTCAACATTGGCCTAATTGTAGACAATCTAGACTTGCTACAAGCTCATCTCTTATCAAAAATCTATTTAAAAGATTGTTTCTATGAAAGTCCAAATCTTGACTGACCACTTATATATTTACTTAAACAACATGTCTGTACTGATTACTTGTTTCTCAACATGTGGGTAGTACATATAAGTGGTCAATCAAGATTTCAACTTTCATAGCAACACTTTATGTAAAAGGATTATTACACCATGATATAACTGAAATACTGCTCTAAAGTTGGCAATAAATGATTAAACACCAACCAATCAATCAATTAAAGGGATTATTAATAAGAAATTGACTTGTAGAAAGTCTACAGGCAATCTTAAATACTATTAAACTTCCTTTTTTCATCAAAAAAATAATAAAAATAAAATCTTTGCTTTGATGATTTTTTAATTCAAGAAGATCCAGGTGTTTCTTAAAAAAAGGTCTGCAATTTTTTTTTACATTCTATAGCCATTTTAAAACTAAATCTGTGAAAATTAGGACCCTACTATGATGATTTTAGTTTCTTAAAATACTAGAACAATTTGTATCTAACTAACATTGGATAGTTTCTACTTTTTTGTTTTTAAAATATTGACCAGTAATTTTACTGCTGGGATCTGAGTGGGATGCATGGTTAATATGATTATGATTAAAGATTCTATCAAGGCAGCTTTCAATAACATTTCACTTATATATCAAATGGGGAAATCAGAGTACCTAAAGAAAACCACAGACCTGGCACAAGTCAATGACAAATTTTCATCACATTACAGTGTACATTACACTTGGATGCTGACAGGAGTTAAAACTCATAAACTACAGTTGTGATAAACATTGATTACATGAACTAAAACTACTACCACACGGCAACGAAGCCCCCTCCTATCACTGAACAACACATTTCCCCCCTCAATCTTTAAAAAGCCTCACATTGTAATGTTGAATCCCATGGTGTCCCTCTTTATGAGCCTACCTCTTAGGTAAGTTAGTTTATAATATCTATGTAATTGGGGAATGTCTTCAGGAGGATGAGAAATGTGATGTCTGTGTAGAGGTGGTACACAGATGATGAAGATTTAATGGTTTTTTCTTCCTTCTGTATGTTACACCTACTTTAACTATGAAATCTACATCCAGTGAAATCTACATGTCTTAAATAGTAATTAGTTTATGTACATGTAACTTGCTAAATTAAATTATAGGCAATTAATTAAATTTGAAAAAAAAGATAGCTAATTAATTTACATTCCAGATTCCTCAGGTATATCTTTCTATACTAAAAAAAAATCATGGACAGCCATGTTCCTCAATATAAAGTAATAAAAGTTAGATTTACTTCCTGTTGACTTGTGGTGCAGTCATAAATTATATTACTTATCTTAGTTCCACCTGGCAGACCAACATGTGCAGCTGATCTAATTATATGCATATTTCCTTCAAATTAAGGATATACAATGTATATTTAAATTAAAATGTTTTTTTTTTTTTTTTAAAGTTTCCATGCAAACTGTACAAAAAGCCCTAAAATTTATGAAAAACCATCTACTGAACATTCATATAAAGTTTGGCTTCAATCATGTTTTCAGTTTCTGAGAAGAATCATTTAATGCATTTTCCTATAATGGGGCCATCATTAATTTCTGATCAATAAAAAACACAAACTTTGTGAGGAATATTTCTAACAATAAGAATTTCACTGTCCATGTAGTTTCTGATATTTCATATTAAAGGGAATCAGAAAGCAAAATTGACCCTAGCAGTAATGCTGTGTTTCTGATTGGAACCAAAATCACTTCTAGTGTTGAGAACCATCCATGTAACATCCCTGCCAAGTTCGGTTCCATTTCCTCTGCTTGTTTTAGAGTAGATTGAATGTGAAACAGTTTATGGATAACAGGTGCAAACTGCTGAGCACAACATATAAAAGATGTCTAGGACAAATTATCTAAAAATAGTGGAAATTGTCATTTTACAGTTATATTGGAAGGGGAGATAAAAAAAATTGTATCTGCTATCTGAACAGAATGCAGTTTAAAAGTATGTTTAAAACACATTCACACATTTGGATTTTGATAAACTTCAAAATATAATTTTTCACAGAGTTCATGCCTGGAAATAAACAATTACTCAATTCCCAAGACAGTTAGATCATTTAAAAAGAATAAAAACAGAGAGAACCTAGCTGTTAATCTATAGTTTAATCAAAGAGTGTATACATGGTGTTAAAACTAAAATAAACACTAATGAATGTATCTTACTTCTGCAATCTTTTATCAACACATATTGCCACTTTGTAATTTCAAAATGTTATAAATCATAATTCCAAATATTCTTGATCAGACAATTATCTTGTATCAAGCATTTAAACATTCATGTGAGATGGATTTTATTCTGGCAGCTGACAGTTCACAATATAACTGTACTTCAGCAGAAGACAGCAAATTGTCTTGCCACTTGTTGTTGGTAAATGGATGCTGGAGGAGATAAATTAGATTTTGTATTGATGGCATAAAACAAGTTTACTGTCAATCTGTAAAGAAGCATCGGGTTCCATCAATAACAAAATACTGAAACCAATACTGTCTAAATATTGAAAACAAATAAAAACTTGTGTTTTGTGTGAAATAAGACACTGAGAAAGTCCTATATGGTAATTCTCCATAAAGAAATGTATTTTTGTTGGAAGTTGGTAAAATTTCATATGAATGAATGAACAAACTGTGAGATGGCAAAAAATCTACAAAAAAATGTTATCCTTAAGTTCTTTTTTCATCCATTTTCATAAAAAAAAACTTCATCTAATCAATACTATCTTCAATTGTGTATAAAAAAATCTATTTTTCTCTTGATCAATTTGTTCTTTCTTTTTAATTTGTTCAATATGAATAAATCTGCCAATAGCGTTTTTGTTATCAAACAATGAAATGCTTTTTAGTATTAGATACATTCATATGCAGCCATTGTGTATATCAGATGCTTACTAAAATGAGAACATAAAATAATGATTTCATTGGTGTTGTTACATTCTTTACAATCTGACAAAGCTTTAAAATAGATCTAATTGATTTGTTTGTATTTAATTATTAACTGTTAAACTAATTCAGCTATGCTATCTATCTTGTGATTAGAACTGTGACAGGTGGTTGGTCATTTGTTTTCTTAAAAAAAACAAAAAAAACCGATTCCAATATTTAGCTTCAACAGCACAGTATGATTTTAAAATAGTCAATACACGTTTTCAAAAGAAATACAAAAAAACAAATATTTTCAATTTGTGACGATTGATTTTGGATGAATCTGTCGTGAATGAAAGTATTCTCACATTCATCATTGCCAAGATAAGGAAATTTTATTTCAATAATTTTTTTTTTAAAGGATTTGCAACAATGTCATTTGGGGCCATTCTGAGTAATACACAAATATCAAATTTGCAGGATAAAAATCAAGTTACGATTAATCAAAATTGCAACCAGAAGTGACTTCTTTCATTAGAGTCACATGACTAATTTCTCCTATCTCCACAATGGGATAAATTGATTCAATTATGGTGTCTTGAATGCATTTATGGAGAAATTTCTGAACAGTCTATCCCTGACACTTGTAAATTAATATCTGTTGAACATCCTGATTTCTTCTATAAATATAACTTTTATGCTAAATCGTAACATTTTAATTAACTTTTCTGTAGAAATGAATATCCACAGGTTTTTTCTTAATTTGCATTTGTCACTGGATAAATTACAATGTGTTTCTACCATAAAGGGTCAAATTTGGTTGTCTTAATAGAATAAAACTGATGAATATTCATTTGATTAGAGTGAGCCATATAAAACTCTAAATATATCAAACATGGCATTTCCAATTTTTGTTATTAATAACTACTAAATTCAATTTATCATATTTTTATAAGAACTTTACAAAAAAAAAAGGTTTCATATATTGATCATAAATGATTGCTTTATTGAGGTCTTCTGTTTGTTTAGTGTAAAATGTACGATGTTCAAATTTAAATTGATTGAAATCTATTATTAAAACATTTAAAATTTTAGTTGCTCAAATTTCCGAACCACTCAAGTAGACGACAGTTGCAACAATTGCATTACCAATTAAGAAAATTAAATGTTTTATTTTGTAATTTGTATGATGGTGCATATGTCATATGAAATCTAAAAATATGAACTTAAGAAAATCAAATTATGTGCAAATAAAAGGCTACCAATGACATTTAGAAAGAACATCTCTCCCGATACATCTGAAAACCTGACAATCAATGATTGGAATAACACATTTCAAATTTTTATTTCAGAAGTTCACAGAATTAAACTAGTACTAGGATGGGTCTTATACACCAATTAAACCCATCCACTATATCCCTGGACAATAGTGGTAGCAGATGGGTTTCAAATCATTTTTAAAATGTCCACACTCCTCAAGTTGTTATCAATTGAAAATGAAAAAAAAATTCTCATGATAAAAAAGATAATATTTATTTTTATTTTTGCTTTTATTAAGATCCAACAGATCTCTTTGACTTTATTTCATTCCTTTTCATGTGTAACTCCAGGGTCATTTTTAAACCATTAGTAGCCATTTTCAAAACATCCCATTATGTCCATAATGTACTGTTGTTTTAATTAAAACTGTAGGCCTAAGCGTTACCTAAAGCCAATACACAATACTGCAAATGATCTCATGACCTTAATTTGACACTGCAATAATATAAACAAAGTTATTAATAAATTCTTGTATTTTTTTCTTCTAAAAATCAATATTTCAATTAATGCTGTAAAGACAATCCAAAAAATCAAGCAAAGTACCAAAAAAAAAAAAAAAAAAAAAAACCCCAGCAAGTATGCTCAAAATTGAAAGATTGGAAAGTGCAATAATTTAATTTTTTGGAGCAATAAAACCAAAGGGCATATCCATGATAGCCAAAATCAGCTAAAGTCACCTATGCCTGAGGGAGGAGAACCTCAGTTAAAAAAATATGTCTATATCAGAAATCTGAACAAGCCTTGAAGTCAACTAATGTTTATTTTTATAGCCATTCTCTACAAATGTTGAGAATTTTGTTGGCTATCTAACAATAAATTAGCTGAGTAAATTTTTGACAAGGGAATGTCTTATGATATTGGTAAAATCTTGAATTGTAATTATCATTGGGAGAGTTTGCAGCATGAAAAGTTGGCACACATATTCTTCTTCTGTAGTATGTGGAGGCTCAGATAATGAATATTTGCTAATTCAAAATATAAACACTTGAAAAATGGTGAATGGGAAATAAATAGAAATAAATTAGAATTTAATCACCGTTCAAACGATGTTATAAGTTAATTAACATAAAAAAACTGGTGTGTGTATCAAAAGATTTGAAACAGATCAATCAATATTTTCGCTAATATTTTTTTAAAGCTTATTAAAAATTAACACAGCGAGAAACTATTTTTAGCAAAGCAAAACACAAACACAGAAAAACACAGAAAAATAATACAAACAATGAATCGAAGCAACAGAACAAAAAAACTTGAATGACATATAAAAACAAAACTTGGATGTTAAGACAGATCATCTTAAAAACAGACAGACCATCACAGAATCTGGGAACAAAAGGACCACCTCAAATACAGAAAGAATATCACAGAATCTATTAACAGATAGAACATCACAGAATCTATTACCAGAGAGACCATCACAGAATCTATTAACAGATAGAATATCACATACTCTGTTAACAGACAGAACACCACAGACTCCATTAGCAGATAAGAATACTTTAAATACAGAGAGAACACCACATAATCTATTAACAGACAGAACATCTAAAAACAGACAATACATCACAGAATCTGTAAACAGACAGAACACCACAGAATCTGTTAACAGACAGAAAACCACAGAATTTGTTAACAAACAGAACACCTCAGAATCTGTAAACAGACAGAACACCACAGAATCTGTTAACAAACAGAACACCACAGAATCTGTTAACAAACAGAACATCACAAAATCTATTAACAGATAGAAAATCACAGAATCTATTAACAAACAGAACACCTCAGAATCTGTAAACAGACAGAACACCACAGAATCTCTTAACAGACAGAACACCACAGAATCTGTTAACAAACAGAACACCTCAGAATCTGTAAACAGACAGAACACCACAGAATCTGTTAACAAACAGAACACCACAGAATATGTTAACAAACAGAACACCACAGAATATGTTAACAAACAGAACACCGCAGAATCTGTTAACAAACATAATGCCACAGAATCTGTTAACAAACAGAACACCACAGAATCTGTTAACAAACAGAACACCTAAAAAAACTGTATATTTATACAGGATGTTAATATAAATACACATGTGTAACATATATTTCAGAAGTTGTATTGACAAAAGAAAAAATCGTAAGTTAGAAAATAGAGAAATGACTACAATGGATGATAGTATACAAATATAGGTTGACTTCACCGACAAGTGTCAGTATTATATGATATATAGGTTACAGGTATATTAAAAATACATAGGTACATGTATTAAGAAAATGCCCCTCCCAACTGTCCAATTTGAGAGAAATACAAAACAATACAAATGCACATTTGTGCACATATTTTCAATATACCACCTAGGTAGGGTGACAAAGGGTGCAGATAATATGCAATTCACTGAAAAATTATAGAAAATTAAATGCATAAGGAGTCTGCCATTAGGTGCACATACATAAAATGTCTTGAAATCATAACAGCACAATTCTATCACTGTAAAACAAACTGATACTGTATCCATTATCATTCATAATTTACACACTTAAAACCTTTGTATCACTCATTACATGGACTCTTTTTTCTTTTTTTTTTAATTTATACCACAATTTGCCTCAACATCTTACAGTTCTATGATAAACACTAACAAACAAAAGTTGTTCCTTACAGATAATTCAACCTTGAAAAAGATTAATCAAAAATGCAAAATTTCAGTTTTTTATCAATCTAAATGATAAGCATCTCAGTTTGAAAGCATTATACATTCCATAAAATTGTATTCAAATATAAAACACCAGTTGGAAGTTTTCAGACCCTTAAATTCCAATATTAGCTCAAAATATAACATCCCAAATGAGACCAACAGTCCAGTTTTCTCCAAAAAATAATAAAAGAATAATGTTTCTGCAGATGCCCCTGCTTCAAGCTTATATTACACTAAAAGCTAAAATTTGTCTCATCAGACAATGACTACCAGCTGTTCAAGGGAAGCTATAGCACAAAAATCACAATCATTTTTTGGGTCATTTTTCAGTTACAAAATGTAATTAAGGAGCATGATGCTGGAACTAAAAGAATGTTCAAGTTCAAAAGTGAAGTTGGCCTAGATTTTATGGTTCCTGATTTCTTGCATAAATGTCAAATGAATTTCTTTAGGAGAAGTCAAGTTATTGAATGGGAGCATGAGAAGTTGATACTTTATAGCAAATGAAGGGACAACACTCTAGAATGGAACTAGAATGAAGCAAGCCTCCACACAGTACTTAAGACACAAAAGGTGCAACAGTGAATTGCTATTATACATTTACTGTATCTGTTAAACATATATAAGGGCATGATGCCCCAGCAAAACATTAAACTTGGCCTGTCTTTTATGGTCAGAGCAAAGACAAATGTAGGACAGAGAGACATACGGACATGGGTTTGAAATGCACAAATGCCTACACAGCGGGGGGAATAAAAATAAACTTGTTATATAATTATATGGCACTTTTTCTCTAAATATCCACTGCAAAAGATTTATTCAGAACTCTCATGTTTTTTTGCCATTTTCTTCAAGCTGTAATCAGTAAAATTCCCTCTGTGTATTACAACTTTAAACTGAATACTGATTACTTTTATTGTTATTTTTTATATAAACTTAAGACCAAACATAGCTGGAATTGTTAGAGTTTTGATTTGTTATACTTGAATTTAAGACTCCCCAGAAAGTAGGGATATTCTGCATTCTGAGCTGCACATGTAAATCACTAATATACATTACTACGTACTGCAACACACTTCTCTTCTGCAAACAATAAACATCTGTATACTACTGAACACATCCTATCTTCTTCTTTAACCATTCATTGATAATGAACATTATTTTGTAAAATCCAATTACAGAGATTAAGGTAATTTTCTATAGTATTTACAAACAAATCTTTAAGTCTGTCTATTTTTTTTTTACAGTAAAATGCAATTATTACTCACTTTGCTTGTCTTTTTTTTTTTTTTTTTTTTTACATTTGTTAAAAAAATGAAATAAATGTGGTTTTCCCATTACCATAAACATAGATTGTTATGAATTTAATAGCAAAATTGTTCCTAAAAACTCATTATGTAACAAAAACAAAGAGAGTTAAATAGATAAACCTAACACTTTAAATGTCAAATCAGATCAAATTTATTACTGTTAAAGCCATATAATTGTCTTTTGAATCAATCATTGTATTCACTATTAAATACACATAAAAGAAAATAAACAATCAAAACTGTAATTAAGATTACAAAATGAAACCTTAATTATCTAAATAAATCATTATTTATGTTGATTGCCATTTATTTTTTATTTGCAGTGAATTATTTGCAATACACTAATTTATGGCTGGTCTCGAATCAAGGGCATATTATCCAACATATATGGACCATTGAGTGAGCGAGTGAGTAATTGTTGTTTAATGCCAAGTGAGCAACTTATCAGCTATATCATGTTGTGAACAACTTCCATTAAAATGAGATGATGATGATGATGATTGATCATGTCCACTTTGTACTAAACCTACACACTCAGTTGGGAGTTTTATAGTGCAAGCTCACTGAAACAACAGTTCCTGAGTAGACATGTTGCTCCACTCGGGCACGCCATTCCCATTCCAAGCTAATCAGTCTTTGCTCTTACTCCTAAATGGTACATGCTAAGCGGAAAAGCTGAAAATACCAATTTAATAGGCTTTGGTTTGAACCGACCCGAGATAGAACCCACGATCTACCGCACTCGAGACAAGCACTCTAACTATTACATCACTGATGCAGTCTATTCCAAATGTATGTCCATCAACTCTGACAACAACTTAATGTAGTGAGATAATTAATGTACCAGTATGTGAAATTATGATAAAAAAAGTTTGAAAATATTGTTTGTTTGATTTGATCAGGACTCACCACACATAGTAAAAACAGGGACACTTTGACTTCTCTCTCTCTTGACTTAAGGGCAAAGTGAGGGAAAATCTGGGAGACTTCTGAAAATCGATCCTAATTTTAACGTTTCTTTCCCCACTACTGCATGTTCCCCTACCTTTCACAAAACGAACGTGCTACACAATGATCTTAAAAAGGATGCAATTAACAAGTTTGGCATAAAATATTGAACATGGGAGCTCCTTTTATGTGAATATTGAAGAAAAAGTATGATTATTGGTGAAATAAATACGGAATTGAAAAGACTGACAGGGCAACTAAAACTTCGCTTTTTGACAGAAATTGGGCGATTTCATTGAAACCAAGGCGAAGAAGTCGCCCACTTCGCCTGGTTTGGTGAGCCCTGTTTGATCATGAAAATAATACACAGCTATGCCATATGTATATGATATAATTGTATAAAGCCTCAAGATGGCCCTCAAACAAGAAAATTGAAACCTGTCAAAATGCATAGTCATTAATTCAGAACATCATTCCAAATAATCTTGTAAAGTTTAACCCAATAATCCAGTTGTTATATTACGCTTTGCTACATTAACCCTCGAGTAGTGATAGAGGGCACTGAATTATTTAAGTTATGTAAAGTTTGAAGAAAATCATGCAGTAAAGGCAAAGTCCCATAACTCTGCAATGACAAAAGTGAAAATTCTCAAAAAGTATATAGATACCTAACAATATAGTATAAAGGTGTAAAGAAAATTGGTTGAGGCAAGTCGGGTTTGTGCACAACATGTTTACATAGATTAAGAAGGACTAGGGTATATAAAAATTAGAATAAGAGATAGTCTAAATAGTTTATAGCAAATTTCATTCATAATCAATATTATTATTTTTGCGAATATTCGTCCATAAAAATTGTGTAACATTTCAATCACAACAAATTTTTATTCCTACATGAAAAAAAAAAATATCTTTTAAATCAATATTAATTCACTCATTTTAATGTCTTTTTTGAAAATAAACTTTTTGAAGCCGTGGTTGTTACAATTTTGTTATAATGTATTTTTGCATAAAAATCATATAAAACTGATGTCCTTGGCATATGACTAAGGTGCATGGTGGTTCATAACAAAACATTAAACAAAATATATATGTTTTTGAACTTGCTATAAAAACAATGCATCTCTGTGTAAATATTATTTTAATATCATCTTTATGATGTCTAGAAAAAATAATTCTTCAAAGGATGATACTTGAAAATATTCAATTATAATTAAAGTTATCTTTTTTTTAATTTCAATTAACAGTTTCAGATATACCTCTTTATCAAAGTGAAAATATGACATAAACTTCTTACTTTTTTCTCATTAACACCTGAAGAATTGAGATCAAAAACTGATCAAGGTGATATATTATGAGATTTCTGTCTTTGAACTTCCAATGTAAAGGCTATTAGGACAATAAGCATTTTTCAAAACATGTTTTTAATTTCCAATAACATAAGAACTGTTTCCTTAAAAAAAAGAGATCTTCAGGAAATATATGTTTGTGAAATGCTAAGAGTCGAAATTTAAATAAATTACTAAATGAACACTGTGTTTGATTAATATTGGGTGTTTACCCAATTCCATTTAGAAATTATTAAAATTAATTGTATCGGTAAATAAAATCAGAATGATAGAAATTAATTATCTTCCCAAGGTAACAAATAAAGATTGCGGAACAGATTTGTCTTTCCCTTAAAACGAGATTTACCTTCTTTTCAGTAGAAAACATATGATTTTTCAACAAACATGAAAACTCAATTAAAAATCAGAATTAAAGTACTAAGAACAGTGTTTTAATTGTTTGTTCTTCAGTATAAAATCATTATTTGATCTTCAAAGATGAGGATAGTCTTGATCATAGAGATTCACAATACTATGTCAGTAGAATCAGCATTCAAGCTTAAGAGAATGTTTAACAACTAGGAATGGTCTATTATTCAAAAGGCAGAAAAAATCTGATAGAAAATGAAGGATTGATCCACACATGATTAGACATGAATGCCTGCCATTTTCTAAAATGTATTTTAAACAATGTGAACGTACAGAAACTATGTATGTCAAGAAAATTTCCCTTGTAGTAATATTCATGTTCCCTTACCTGGCTTTGGAAATTAGAACACACAATTGGTGTCAGAAGTAGGGAAGGAAATATTAGCCTTTCCAGAGCTCCTGGTCTGACTTCAGTTTTTTAGTAGTTTATGTTGTCCAAGCTTTTTGTTTTGTGTTTGTACTGTTGCTGTTTTGTATCCCGATCATCCCTCTACTTGAAAATCTCTTCAACCTTGTGTACTGTGTGTTCCATTCTACACTGGCTAAACAATATATTAGCCTTACAAAATGATAAAACCTTTGACATTATGATTGGCAGAGACTTTGACCTTATTTTTGATGATCATGTGTACTCTTGTGTTCCATCATACATTGGCTTACTAATGTATGCTTACAAAATGATAAACCTGTAGACTTTGACCTTATTTTTGATGGCCATGTGTATTCTATATTCCATCTTACATTGGCTTACCAATGTACGCTTCCAAAATGACAACTTTTGACCTTGGCAGAGACTTTGACCTAGTATTAGACTACATGTACTACATGTGTAAAGTCATTAGCGACTACAATATGTATATGATATTCAGCATTGTATTCTGTAAACAATGCTCATTAAATGCTTATCTTCTTGTATAGAAATTATATCTCTTCCCAAATCAACAAACAAATTAGTGTTATGGTCAAACAAACAATGGAAACTAACCAACATATGAGCTGCATTGTACATACTCCCTTGGCAAGCAAAATTAGAAACAAAACTCAAAATGAGCTACATTGTATACTCCTTTGACCTTTAATATTAATGTTTACTCAGTCACTACTCAATATCATTTCATTATTCACCAATATTCACTCAGAATGGTGACAATTGAAATTCAGTGCACATCTTTTCATATTCAATTGAAATTCAGTACAAAACTACAAATTCTACTGAAAATCAGTACGACAGATACAGACCTTCAAATTCTATAGAGCTGAGTATATATCTTGACTCCAGAAAACAACTGTAATTAGTTACTGATTGAAGACTACCTGATCAAAGATAATAGGTGTCAGATCTATTATTCTTCTACCTTCTTTATGTACCAACAGTAATAATAAAAGACTTCAAAGGAATTTTAAGTGTAGAGGCAATACACATCTTTGGACTGAACTATTTGTTGATGACAATAACATACAGTCTGCTTGCTCTTTATTGAAAGATGATCATAAAAAATAATCAAAACAATTCTCTCATTACTTAAAATTTGTCTAATTCTGTTTAAAGGGAACCCTAAATTGCCCAGTATGACCTGTATAAACTGAAGTTTAAATAAAGTCCCAGTCCACGAAATCTTTGTTAAAACTTGTCTATTCCGACCAAAAAAGTTGGTATCCAGGAGGTTAGTGTTATATATGTTTCACTGTACTACGTACAGCCAAGTGTAAAGGAGTATCTGTTATGATAACACATAAAGGACAACTCTATTATTCTACATATATTTAAGAATTGAATGTATTCTTTTGCAGTTTCATTGGGGTATGAAAGCGTTGACCGAAGTACATTTTCAATGAAGCACGCATGTTGAAAATGTTGTTTCGTTCAACGCTTTCATACCCCAATGAAACTTTAAAAAAATACATTCAATTCTTATAATTATATCTAAATCACACCAAAATTTAATATAGTTGAATTTTTCGTTGTGAATTTTATTTGTGTTAGATTATTTGCTGTTAGAAATTACTACGATTGTTTACATCTGACGTCGTCATGGAGGCACGTGCAAGTTTGGGTTTGAGTTTCATTGGGATGTGAAACATCTCTTTTATAATCATGTGACCACTTCATAACCAATCATATTGTAACATTTCAATGAAAAACAGAAGTAATGTAATTATTGTAGTACAGTATGTGCCTTTAGCCACTAGTCCTATGCCCGAGACTAGTACAATTTTGTTCGGGCTAGTGAAATTTTACTGAAATGTATATAAACAAATAGAAGAAAATCTCAAAATTAGCTATTCAGGCTAGTAGCTGAAAAAGTTTTTGGCACAGACTGGTAGTATGAAATATAATGCCATACAAAAAGACCTAGAAATATTCCTTCAGTTCCTTTTGTACATGTTATTGTCATACTAATTTCAAAAGACATGCCAAAAAAAAAAAAACAGAAATCAACAAAGTAAGAGGTCCTTGTAGAATAAAATGTGGATGAGTCCCAACCAAAAATCCAAGAGTCCCACTAGTACATACTTTGCTAATTTTTGTACAAAATGGTGAGTTTCCAACAAAAGTGATGAGTCCTGGACTCACTTAGATGAGTTGCAAGTTTCTCTCAAATTTCTAATGTAATTGCTGATTTTAATTAAGTTTTCTATGCAATTTATCCATACAACATTTCATCATTTGTCTTACAATTTCATAGAATATTTCCTTGTACATGAATAAATCAAATAAAAAATGATTCTGTTATAGCCTTTAGCATTAAAGACAACCAACTGTAATATTTTCATCTATTTGAGTGCAGTGCATCTAAAACAAATGGTATCACATACAATTTGGCAAAACACAGACTAATTTATCCTAGTACAATATTTATACAACTTATTGCCAATTGCCTCTCTCCCTTCTATTTACATATCATTTGTTAATAGAGACCCCCAGGAGTAGTAAAAACAGTAATGAAATGCATTGTATTAAGATACTCAAGTCAAAACTTATTTTTCTTATGCCAAATATTCATGTTAAATCAAATAAACATTAAGAAACTGAAAAAAAAACCTACGAGAAAACTATGAGAAGGTGATGCTTCCCGTCTTACAGGAAACTGATGCTGATGATAAAATCACTAATGTTTTTATTAAATCTTTTAGAAGGTCTATATCAAATTAGTAAAATCTTTCCAATATCCAAAGGGGCAAGCAATCATCTAATTAGTCAAATCAATCTTTTATTCATTTTAGTCAGCTGCACCATCAGGAGTCTCTTCCTACAGATAACAGCTCCCACAGCAGACATTAATATTTTACAAAAACACATTATATACTTAAACATCATAATTGCTAAACAAAAGCTGTGAATTGCATGCTAGCTTTAATGATCAAATTACTACTCCGCTGCTTGATGAACATAGCAATTTTATTCCCAACATTCTTTTTTTTGTTGTTGAAAGTTGTATGTTACTATAGTGATAAAAATCATATACATGTACATGTACATCAACATTTCTCTCACATATAAGGGGTTACGAGGGGAGGGGGGTATTAGGATTTATGGCGCTTAGTGCCACTTTCAACAATATTTCAGCTATATTCTTTTATATAAGTTTTATTTGTGGAGGATACCAGGCCCCGGCACCATAAAACTTGAGAATTTACTTAAGTCTGAAAATATTCTCAAATAAGGAAATACTCAAATTTGATTGGCTGAGAACACAGATTTGAGCAAAAAAAGTTTGCTCAGCAAAGAAAAAGTTTTGTGGCATCAGGGCCTGAGTAACCAGAGAAATTTTACCACAGACCTGTGGCAATTCACTGACAATCTTCATCACATCATGCTTTATCTAGTACACCTAGCCATGAGTGGGATAGGAACTAACGACTTCAGTAGTGATAGGCACTGATTCAATAGGTAGTTGTAAATCCAACTACCATACGATCCACACCCACAACAACCCTTAAGAGTCCCAAAGGAGCCAGTACTTTTCATGTTTTCATAGCTGTGGGTAGAAGATCACAATCACTTTGTCTCCTATAGAGGTAGTGTTATTATCCATGAGTGCAATGTGTGGAGAGTAAATTTAAAGATATCAGGGATAAAGCTTAGCATTCCTTAAATTAGTAGCCCAGTAAATATCCTTGAGGATCAGCAACTGACAGCACATCATGAAATATTCAAAATGTCAGTAGCCAGTTGGACTACCTGCCTGTCTGGAAATCTTTAAACTTTATACAAGGGACAACATTTCTCAGACAATCAAATTTAACATTTGTCTGAAAGTTTTGAACATTTATTCCCTAATCTCCTACCCACATCTGGTTAATACTGATGACCAGGCAAGATATCTTCATCTTACTACAATCCTCCCCAATTCACATAAGTCCCTTAGCAGTTGTACACAAGACAAGTTGATAGGTTTAAGAGAATCTTAAACTTTGATAACATGCAGTTTCTACAGCAATCCTTCCCAAATAAGTAGGTTTTTGTCACCATGTCCCATAAATATGAATGATATAAATTCTAAAAATTGAATGATTTTGTGATAAACAGCTGTCTTTAAATGAGTTGTTGATCAAAAATATTATTTAGAAAAATTATATTGATATCATCATAAATTAATCAATTAAAATGCATAAATTATTAATACATAAAACAGATCAGCACAAAACATGACACCTTCCCTGTTTAAAATCAAGATACTACATGTATTGGATATACAATATCTATACATGTATATCTAGATTTATTATATACAGATGAATTAAATGCCAGATTTTACAATCTCATGTTGATTGGAAACAATTGTTACAAAGAATATTAAGAAATTAAAATAGCACAGATGTAGACTTTGTTTTTTTGGGGGGGTTAGAATGGCAGCTGCACATCTTCAATGTGTGTATGTATTGCAATCAGTGTACAAAGTTTTAATAATGTTGACTGAAAACTGTTGCAGTTACTATATGTTACAGGTTACATAATCATGGCAGTCTCTCTCATTGTTACGGATGGCCAGACATTGAGACAAGAGTCTAGTGGTTCCTAGACCTGCACTCTTATAATCAAAATATATATACTTTAGCAATATTTCAGCTATATCTGGCATGGCATTTTTTTTGGATAACTCAAAGTAACATTTGGTCCATTTGTTGTAGCTTTCAGATTAATTTGTTCTGGATAACTAGAAAACTAAGTGTAATACTTTTTTTATTTTCTTAGCAGTAAAATATAGAGTCCATTCAACTTCGACACCACAAGTTTCGACTGTATATCCTCTTCAACTTGTTGAAAGCGGTCAGTGTTTGGTAGAAATATATGATTTATGAGTTGTTATATTATGGCATAATATATAAGCTGAAAAATTCCTGAATCAGCGAGTGTTAAACAATGTTACATTCTGGTGTATAATACTAGATGATAAGACATGCACCAATATATATACAATGTACCTATATCATCTAAAATCCTTAAAATACTAGTATAACTCATCATCACCATCACTGTTTGCCCCTGATCTTAATCAATCAGATTGGGATGCTGTTCTTCTATAGATCAAAGTATCACATGGCAGATAAGTCAGACCATCGTTACAACTGCCTCCTAGTACAAACTTCTGACAAACCCGTAGATTTTCTGATTGACTTACACAGGCACTAAATACTGATCTAACATCTTTTAGGAGGGTATGTTTCTTACATTGTGAATCTTGCTACTACTAAGATGTTATTTAATTAGTAAGCAGGTGTACAGGAAAAAAAGGTGGGGAATGTTTTAATTGGATAATATGTATGTAGATTGTAGACTACAGTACACATTCCTATCAATTGTTTGTTTTCTAGGTATAAAATGGTTGAATTGTTCAGATATGCATCTCAAGATGCAATTGTGTAAAAATACATGTGTCAGTCCAAACATTCCTCAAAAAGACCTATTTATTTGTATTTGAGACAACAGACAACAGAATAATTACAAGAAACTATGTGTGAATGGAAACTTTCCATCAATAGACTGCCTTAAACAAAAATATCTATTGTGTAACTTCCATAGGGTTAGGATTATGGTGTTTAACGTCACTTTCTAAGATATTTCAGTTATCTAATCTAGTGTGCAAGACAAGTTTCTGGAATAATCTTCATCAGGAGCGAGTAAACTAAAGGGCCTCTACAGGATAGGCAAAATCAGTCAAGGTCAAGGTCACCAATATCCATTGTGTATTGCAAAATATCTTATGCAAGTGTATATAGGTCAAAATTTATACTGACTTTGGGCCATATACATGTATACATGTACTATGATGTCATAAAATTTAATCGGACACCTTGCATTAATCATGAATTATCATAAGACATGTACAAATTCTTTGAAGACCATAACCTTAATGCTACGATATAGCTGAAATATTGCTTAAGTTGGTGTTGAACACCAATCAATCAACCATAACCTTAAAATATCTAAAGCTGTCATTGTGCATCAATATTAGAAGTGGGGTACAAGTCAATTATACACCATCGTGCATCCTCTTTCACGGTACAAGAGCCACATACACTGTGGGAAGGATTCACTGACACTGATCATGATCTTTAAAGTGTTTGAATATTGAAAAAAAAATATCTTAAATTTCTGCAAGTCATGATAAAATAGCCTCCAACCCTTTACTAAACTTTGCAGTCTTAAACTAAAACCTGCATTTTAAGGTTGCATATGAAACATAAGAGGGAAACCTTGGTTTATTAAGATTTGAAACTCACATTTTAAGTTTGCATATGAAACATATGATGAACCTTGATTTATTAATTATACAAAACCCATAAAATACCTCTAACACCATAAAATCCTCTAAACCCATTCCTCAATTATACACTCATAAAATGAGCTTATTACACAAATGAAGATGATTCAAAGAAATACATAAGAAATTAAACGAACACACCTCTAATTACCTTCCTGTAGAGAAAGTTAATTTTTTGTAATGTAAAGTAGTCAAGATGGTAAAATGTGGTATTTATTATTACCAGTGAGTCTTCTTTCAAGAACATCCAGATGTTTTCTTGTATATTGAAGAATAAAGCTAAAGGTAAAATTGTGATTTTGTCTGTTCTATAAATAAAGTACTTCATACATAAACAATTTCTCCAACTGAACAAACTTACACTAAAGATACACATTATGTAGCAATTCCCTTATACAATAATTAAAGGGTACACAGCTATACAAAACAAAAATCAAATTGCTCCAATGCAAGTAAAACTAAATGAATCTTGTTGTTTGAAAAGAGGATTCAACATTAGGTTTCAGTTTAATCATTGCTAACATGGATCAGGATTCAGGTGAACTTTAGATTAACCAATGAAATTGTCACTGACAGATTCAGTTATGGGCTGGCTGTATAGGAAAAGCCAGTGTAGATCGCAAAAGTTTTCTGGACTAAAAGTCAGATCAAATTTTGTCAGACATTTATAAGTGGTTTAGAGAGTGGCCATTTTACTTTATTTTTCTTTGAAAACTTCAGGATCAGATTATATATTCATGCATCTTTCAGGTCCCTCCCACCATCTTAAAAGTTCAAAGGCCTTTCCCTTAGTCAGTTTTAATTGAATTTAGTTTCGATTTATCAGAACTTATGTTAAACAAGGTTTATTATATTTCTGCTTGTACAGAGTTCACTGTACATAAACATGTAATAATTTGCCAACATTCTGCAAATAAAATGTACAGCATGCACTATATATAACACTGACATAGACATGATTTGACAGTTTGATGTTAAGAAATAAAACTTATATACTTCCTAAATTACATATACAATCTAATATATGTATCTTAAAGTTAATTGAAAAACTTAATAGCCATATTAACTGTCTTTTCACATTCATCAAAATTCTATTCAAATTACTACCAAGGGACATAATTCCACAGAAATCATCATCAACATTGCATGATAAGCACTTTGAAAGATTCTTCTTTTTCACACTTCAATAGACTTGAAATCATTATTGTCCTTTAGCATAGTACAAAACAGACATTCATCAATAGTTCCATAGATAAACTACAGGATTAAAAACCATTGCTTCAATCTTCAAAAATGAAAACTAATTTAGCATAAGATGAATCTCAATCTAATGCTTCCCACCAGATTATTTATTTTCCTTTATGTTGATTTTTACTTCCCAAATCAGATGTTTTGCTGTCAAAATACGAAAGGAAAATTGAGCAATATACAATGTTTGCATTAATTAAATACATGAGGGGAATAAAACCAAAAGTAATGATCACATAGTAGACTGAAAGTCCAACTCTTAAGTCAGTTAACTGGAAGTAATAGCCTGGCAGTAGAAAAATCAAAACTTTTAGTGATCAACAAAATGTCTGAATAATTGTACAATTATTGTATCATGTATGTTTTTTATTGATTAGAAAAGGAATGATTCTTGAATAACTTGTTTTTATTTTTATGGTCAGAATACAAAACATGTAAAAATAATCTCGAAAAACCTAAAAGAAGTCTGTTTCTGAAATCTTTGTAACTCATGTACTGGTACATACATAGATACAATAATGTAACCCTCATTCCGCTTGTGCTCCATTTAGGGTTACAACCCGATCCCATTCAACGTATGGGAGCAAATTAAAATTTTTGTTCCGTGAATATTTCAACTTTCTTTTTGCATATCTGGTCATAACTTATTATTCCCTACAATGTTTAAGTAATGGTGATACGAAATAAGTGTTACAATACCTGTTTCTACCTTCACGATCGATTTCATATTCGAAAATTGTATCTTGTCTGCCATAACACCTTACGTAGACTCTTGCTTTACTTGTAATGGGCGGAGCCTATTTATATATATGTGGATCTGAATGCCAAATATGGAAAACCTTTACTATGATGTTTACAACCGACATCTAAATAAGGATATATCCAAAACGAGGCATGTGCACGTGAAATAGCAACTTGTAAACAAAATGTCGGACAGAAAGAAGATTCCATGCATTCAAATTTTTAGATGGATATAAGTCTACCATGGATTGATGCAGCATTTACTTAACACCTCAAGGTTTACCTAAATATATTTATCTTTCACCCCCGTTAATTTTTCCAACCACTTACAACGGAATTAGAACAAAAAACCACCCGGAGTGAATCACTACGGGCGCTGCTCCCATATGTTGAATGGGATCGAATCGTAACCCTAAATGGAGCACAAGCGGAATGAGGGTTACGTTATCGTATCTAGTACATACAGTGTTTTCATTTGAAGCCGGGAACCGGCACATTTCACCGGCTATTGCTATAAAATCCCCGGCTATGAATTTTTCAAGCATGGGTATAATGTTAAAAAATAAATCCTGTTGTCTTTTCTATTTTAATTGTGTGAGTTTGTCATTTGCCGGCATGTACTCTCGGAGTGAACATGGTATTATATAGGCCTAATTCAGGGACTGAAAACAAATCTCAGTGTTTGAGCTTGTTTACGATTTTACCTTAATTTCGTGTATGAAAAAGCGCTGCTGTGACAAAGAAACGAGTCGATGGCCATTTTTTTCTTTCGGCCTCAAATCATTCTCGTCCCATTTATAATATTTCAATTACTTCCGGTTTTTATCTAACGGTTTCGTTTACTTCAGAGAATAAATATGCAATGACCGAAGACTGAAGAAGGGAAGAATTAATTATTTCTTTATGTTAAAACATTACGATTCACAGTAGGAATAATAAATAAAAGTTTAATCATTCCAACGGAAGATTCGAGGCCGACTACAGCTTTGGTCCGAATGACATTGATAACATCGAGGAAGTGGCAGAAATCAATATTAAACCTTTGTCAAAAAAAAAGCAAAAAGATGATTAAAATAATTTGAATTAATTGACTGAAATAGTGAACTGTGAAGGGAATATAACCCAATTTTATGTTTTCTATTAAAGTAAGCATGGTCTGATCTTGTAACGTATCGGTATGGAAAAAGGGGGTACTACCACGTGGGTACTACCGAATACGATGAGCACCAGCCCAAGAGTAGACCAGTAAAACTTAGTTCAGACCACTAAATGGGCCAGTAAGATGCCTCATTTCTTTTAAAGTTCTGACTCGATGATATCTCGAATGATATTGCAAATATTCGATGTCCCTAGTCATTTTCAAGAATACCCTGTCTGACATTATTTTGATTTTCTGTTTGAGGACATGGGATATTCATGTATATGCATTAACATGAAAAAGTATCTAGTCTGTCAAACTATAGACTAAATGTATATGCAGATGTCTATGACTATGAATATAAGGAACTGTCTATCCCCTTCTGAAGCACATGCTTGAGTTATCCTTAAAATATTTTATGGGGGTTTGGTCATTTGTGATTGTATATTTTCAAAATAAATGTTTATTGAAATGCACCAGTCTTTGACAACTTTCATTCTTCATTTAAAAAAAAAGAATTTGTATTGATACTGGTTTGTGGTACATTAACAGTCAGATTCTTGAATATTACTAAAATTTGAAAGTTCTTTTCTGTTATTAAAAAAAGTTAAATGCATACTTTATTTCAAAATCTTATGAGTGAAATTATAGTAAGAATATAAAAAAGGCTAGCAAATTAACAAGTATATTCTTTAAATGTGCATTTAATATGATAATATAAGCTTTAAGATAAGAAATTCATAATGATGCTATTTTAATTATTCAAAAACTGCAAAGAATCTGAATGCTGATATAACTTCATACTATATCAAGGAAATGAAGCAAGCACCAATATTATCAAATCTTTATTTTCAATAGTATATAATCATAGAGGAAGTCCATATTTCTTTTCTGAATGATCAAGTTTATTTCTACTGCCTACCAAACTTGTACATTTATCTTTGACCTGAAAAATTGCAGAACCATGTGACATCTTTCTCAGAAATAACAATGGAAAATGACTGATGGTTGTTAACTTAATCTTGAGAAATCTTTCTCAATGAAAAATTGTTCAATGGTCAAGAAGATTTTTTAAAGTTAGGAAACACCCTCAAAAGCAAGTCAAAAATCGGCTGTGGTGCTTCCACCTGCACCCTTACCAAAGCTTTTCACTGAACCCATTGGGGGCTTTCTGACTCTCGGCCGAATTTTCTCTCCGTCTATAATTCTAAAATCTCCCCCTATCAAAATTTGTAGTGAAAACACTGCATACCATAAACACATCTACAACTTCCTGAACAAGCCATTATTTGACATTGTTTAAGAACCTTATGCTGTAAGCAGGTTTTGGCCTTCTGCTGTATTTTATTTTGCCAAAATAATTTACAGTTGATTATATAAATGTAGTAGAATCTATTTGAGTATTTTTTGGTAACTGTTATTATGTTATGTTATGACAGAATATGATCCAAATGACAAATTTGGATCATAAAGCTAAAACAAATTTTTGGAACTGTTCCAACAATAATTCCCAGAAGGCATCACATTTCAGAATACTTGTGAAATTCAAAATCACAATCAAAGTCATCTTACTGGCTAAGACTTAAAAGTTTTGCAAGCAAAAGTTAAATTTCAACAGCAAAATTATGGAGTGACATTTGCGTGTATTTGAATACAGAGTACAATTTAAAATATATAGACATACCTGCTCTGGTTTGAGACCCGGAGGAACCCATGTATACTCCTCCAGTGGACATCCGCTATCATCGTCTGAGGTAGAGTTACGCTTGGCATCGTGAATCAACCGATTCAAGGTATGGTCCTGTTCACAACCTGTTGTCATGTCGTGGGTCTCTGGCGGACATTTGCAATGTTTGCAGATCTTCCTGAAAAACAAAAAACAACAATATGTAGAACCGTTAATCTAATTAGGATGTAAAATCTTCATTCATTCACGCAGCTGGAAAGTAATATTTGTCATTAATATGAATAAACCATACCATAAATGGATTTTAGATGCAAAGTCGAACGCAGAACTTTTTAGACGAAAGAACGCATTTACGAAGAATGATCGTGTGATTACGTCTGCATAATTTTTACATCAGAGATTTAGATACATGCCATCTTCACCCATCCTATAATTTCTAAAAAAAATTCTAAGTTATAATCTTGTAATTGCAACTGTTTACATAATAGCTAAGATGGATCAATAGTCAATACTTGTCTATCTGGAAAAAAGTTTATACCACGTTACGTAATTTCGTAATTTTCTAAACTCAATTCCCCAAATATCAAAACATGGTATCCATATATATATTTTTTTAATTTCTTAGCAGAACACTTAAAAGCCTCAAGTAAGTCAATACCACACTGGAAACTTGCCATATATAGAATAAATAAATAGAAAGAAAACGATTCCTTCACTACAAAAAAATACATGTCAAATATACAAAACTTACTAAGAAATGCTTTTTGAAATGCAAATTAACAACACAAAAACTGACATGTAATATTGTTATACTGTCTACGGTTTTCTTGTACGAAATCAATACTGCAGAATCAGCAGAAAATTATTCTGTACAATTATGTAACTGAAACATCTTCAAGATAAACAAATTTCTGACATTCTGTCTCAATTCTTATAGTTGTCTATTCAATGTTCATGCTATTTCCATGATTTTGAAAGTTATAACTCTTATTGTCTACGTAATTTTGTTATTGCTTATGGAACCGTTATCAATAAAACAATATTGGTATTTTTTAATTTATATTTGTGTCTACTATATTGCTAAAAGTATATATTATCTTTTTTACAGGCAACCAACAACATAAATTGTCTTTTTTAGGTACAAGTCACCAACAGCAAATTGTCTGTACTACATGTACAGGCCACAAACAAAACCTATTGTTTTTTACAGGCCACCAACAACAAATTGTCTTTTCACAGGAACATGGCATTCGCCAAACACGATTATTTACTAACTTTCTGTAGGACCAGTTGTCTATTCAATGCATCCACAAGCCACAGAGAAATACTAGGTCCTATTTTTAATACGCTGGGGTTAGCTGCGGAACCCTGTGGTATATTTAACACCTATATTTTTATCACGACAACTTATCAAAATTAGATTGGCAACAAATAGAATAATTCTATAGACAACTACAGAGACAAGTATATAGATTAAAATAAGATTTCAAGAATGATAAATAATATGTATGTATATTAATCAGCCATGTTTTAAGATTGCTAATTATGATAAACATCATCATTTATTCTGTGGCACTTGACTTCCCATCAGATATTATGACCCCCTACATACTGTGAACTGACCATCAACACTGTTGATGACTTCTCATTAATGGCTTCTGTCTGATAAACAGATGATGAATTACTTCAAACTTTACTACTAGTATTTAAGATTCCAATTGGAGAGCTTCTTCAGAAACATCAAATCTTATAGGGCTATGTTGGAGAGCTTCTTCAGAAACATCAAATCTTATAGGGCTATGTTGGAGAGCTTCTTCAGAAACATCAAATCTTATAGGTTTATGTTGTTTAATGCCACTTTCAACAATATTTCAGTTATATCGTGGCGGTCAATTTGGTGGAGGAAACCGGAGTACCCAGAGAAAACCTGACCGACCTGCCGCAAGTCACTGACAAACTTTATCACATAATGTTGTATCGAGCACACCTGCTATGAACAGGATTCGAACTCACAACTTTAGTTGTTATAGGTACTGATTGCACAGGCAGATGAAAATCCATACGATCACAACCACGACTGGGCCCCATGTATGCTTTTAATTGAATAATTATTGAAGAGTCTTCTTCCCTACCCAGTTTTCTCTTCATCCTTGTCTAATGCCTACAATTTTGTAGTTCGACAAACAAACGACAATGTAGGTTCGAGTGGCCATTGGTAACTGCATCCCATTTTACAAAATTATAATTCAATTACATATAGCAATTCATAAGAAGTAATACATAGTTCATTATGGTCTTAAAAAAATAAAAACTGGCATTGATCTGGTATTAAAATAAAGTGCATGCATGTGCAAACTGCAATCATACAATTTATGTGCATCAGTTAATTCTGAATTACAGACAGATCACCTCATATACCTACAGCTGTATAAACGATATCTATTCTCTACTGCTTAACATCATTAGTATATAAAAAAAAAAATGGTTGTAAAAATTCATGCAGCCAAATTTTTCCCCTATAATAAAAACTTTGCTGAATGAATATTACCACTTTCACTATTATTTCTTTTGTCTTTTTTTCCCCCTGTTAAATTTGATAAACTGTGTTATTATAGTGGAAAAATTAGACAAGCCAGCCTATGTCAGGCCATGAATTATGCATACAAAAATGCAATGTAAGTATAAAACCAATATTTAGTCAGACCCACGAGACATTAAAACCTTTGAGCCAACAAAATGTTACTCTTACTTTACGTAAAATGTCATGATCTATGCAATTACGGAACATTACCAGGCTCATCCCACGGTGGAATACATAATAAATATCAGGATCGGTACAGAATATTTTATCAGCGTTTCAAAAAAATTAACTTCTTTTGAGTCTATAGATCAATATACCGCATCTTGAAAATGGCATTTTGATTTAACCGATTCTTTCAAATCGCATCAGAATTACACCTTCAATGTCAGCTTGATTGTGAAATACGGCAGTCATTTATATTTGATTAAGTCTAATGAATTTTGATGTATTACCCTTGAAATGTTTTATGAAAAGGTACATGCAAATAAAAATTGAATTGGCCATACTGAGGCTTCTCAGGAAAGAAATCAGTTTTTTAAAGAGCTCGTCAAACATAGCCTTCCTTTTCAATTGAGAAATTATTGATAAAATTATTTTAAGTCTGCAGTGAATAATTTTTTCATCAAACAAACAACCACCTGTCAGGTTTTATGAAAATATGCTGAAACATTTATCTCTTTTCTCTATGTGAGGTTTTATAGTGAAAAATTATTTAATGTATTCAGACATTTCTTTCACCTGAACATGAAGTTTCAATATTCTCTTCTGTAGGTAAAAATCAAATCTAATTCAATAAGGTAAATTATTTTGAAATCCTACACATTATGTGTTAGAATATCATTTTCCTAATTTTAAACATAGATTTCTCACAGAAAGCATTATCATGTTTTATTTTTGAGCTTCCTGTGCCAATCTGTACTTGGTTACTCTTCAAATATGTTGCTGGAGTACATCATTTCTTACTATTCTGAGAACAAATTGCTTCTTTTAAATGTAAACTTAGTTTTTGTTATATTCTACTTTAACATTTGCTACTACCTGAGTAAGCCTAATACCTGAAGGTGCTTCCTAGTTACAAACCTTTACACCATGGTGAATGTTTAACATTTACTACTACCTGAGTAAGCCTAATACCTGAAGGTGCTTCCTAGTTACAAACCTTTACACCATGGTGAATGTTTAACATTTACTACTACCTGAGTAAGCCTAATACCTGAAGGTGCTTCCTAGTTACAAACCTTTACACCATGGTGAATGTTTAACATTTACTACTACCTGAGTAAGCCTAATACCTGAAGGTGCTTCCTAGTTACAAAC
>MJUT01049894.1:463337-473510 GCA_002080005.1 Gigantidas platifrons | reverse complement strand
TTTACACCATGGTGAATGTTTAACATCACTTTCAACAATATTTCAGTTACATGATGATCCGTTTTATTGGTGGACAAAACCAGAACACCCAGAGAAAATCATCAACATACCGCCAGCAATTTTATCATACATTGTATAGAGTATGCATGGCCACAGACAGGAACTCAACTCATATCTTGAGTGGTAATAGGTACGATTGCATGAGTTGTAACTACAACTGCCACAAGATTAGGCCAACCACTACTCCACATGATCACCAGTACATAATCACTAACATCACTATCACATAATCACCACTACCACATGATCACCACCATTAAGACCAGCTCACCATTTGTTATCAAGAATAGTTGTTTGTATATATACCATCAATTGTCTTAAGACTTCTTCATCAAGATATAACCCCTTGACCTTACAATAGGCAAATATATACATCAAAATGTTTCTATGATGAAATAAAAAAAACTCGCTCAGTAAGATTATTTTTCCTACATAACTATTTTACTTATTCTAACATTTGCTTGCTACAGACTTTTTAATCAACACATTTTTGGTGAGTTTCCAAAGTGTCCTCAATCTATCACCAGCCAATATATATAAATTGATTGTTTCTTTACTCATAAACATTTAAGATCAAAACAGAACTGTTCAACAGTTTGCTACAGTAACTGTCCTCCAGATTCTGTCTAAACCATTCAATAATTGTTCAATTTCCATTGGATTCATTAATCAAAACCACTTAATGCACTTGTATCGTATAACCATTGTTTTAAGCGATGGATAATGGACAGCAGATATACAGCCAATATCCCAAGGAAACGCAAGGCGTCAATGAAGTTATTTGCTGCTATCATTAGGAAAATTAGAAACCAGGATGAATAGAGAAGGAAATAAAGCTAGTGAAGTCTTTATGGAATATGCAAATAGAACATTGATTAAACGCTTCCTTATAAAATACTCTTGTGTGGCAAATTCTGATGTTGTAGCTTAGGTTTCTTAAGGTCCTTTAAGTTCAATACTAAAATCCATTACTATTTTATATATATTATTGATCAAAGCCTATATTTGGAATACTCTTTAAACTTTTTTTCTTTTTTTTTTACTACGGTATATGCAAGGTTTTTCAATGAACAGAGTTAGTACTTACATTTTTCATTTACGTTAATTTTTAAATTGTTTTTTTAAAAAGAAAATGAATTTTAACATTATTTAACATTATCAAATTATCCATTTTTTCCCCATATATATCATTTTATACACTGATTAACTCTGTATGATTCATACAGTCTCATCAAATTTTCCATATAGATCATAACTGTGAAGAAAATTGGCATTACAAATTCCATAAATAAATGGGAAATCGTCAATTTCCATGACAAATAGGCTTATCAAGGAAATTAATGGTTAAACAAACACAAGGAGATGTAGAGGAGTTTGTTCTCTGTCTGTTCTTGACAGAAATTTGATCTATGAACAGACAATGAAAGCAATTTCTGGCTTTACCATTTACACACGATTTTTCATGCAATTGAAAACTTTTTATAAAACTGTCAGATTAATTGAAATGCGTATTTTAACAGTGCTGGAAAGCATTAACAAACTGTACTTGAGTCTAAATTAAAATAATAATAGTTTATGTGTTTACATGTATGCATTTGAGTACTCCATCAAATTTGTAAATTTATTTCAACTATTAAATTCTTTGGGCAAATTTAATAAACATGAATATTTGATTACATATGGTTTTTTCCCTGCATGTAAGATTTAAGATTTATTTTGAATTATTGATTAATTTTTATAAAATCACTGGAATAAAAATTACTACAGCAATAACAAGGTATGATACATATATACTAATTATTACTCCCCATCTATTAGACAGTATTAACAAAACAATATAAAGTAGATCACAACTTTGTTGCCGCTTGGCTAATAAATGCTAAAAATGTATACATGTACCACAATTAATATCAAATTTCCCCTGAGAAAACCTTATTTCCCCCCAAAAACATCAACAAAACTTGGTCAACCACCACAAGCACACATTACTACCACAGCACCAGTCCTCAGGTTATATTTTAACATGTACTGGTCCCCTGTTATACCACAATTGGATAATGAAGACAGGTGGAGTACAAGATAGTCCCTCTGCCAGCTAAATGATTATACCTTATAAAAGACTAATATGACAGGTACAAAGTGATAAATCTAAAAGGTGTTGATGTAATTATCTTCTCATTACCCAGGTGAAAAGTCAACTCAGGTGTTCCTTCATAGATCTTCTTGTTTTTTACCTGTCAACCGAAGGATGAAAGGTCAGAGGGAAATAAAATTTCTTTATTTTTTTGTTTCTCCTTTTGTCATAGGTTCATGGATCATGATGTTATTTTTTTTATCTTATCATCATCATCTGAGATATGACTTAAGATAGGCCAGTATCAGTGGTCTAAACATTACAAATTGAACTTAAAAGTTGTTACTATTTCACTTATCTGTTTTCCTGATCTTAAAATCGACTAGGGTGTCCTCAATCAAAAGGGATTACCTGTTAATTAAACTTTTAAATGGCATCATATTCCTGTTCAGGAAATAATTTATTACTGTTTTAAAACTTGTAGATTAAATGGCTAATGCACACTGCACATGAAGGAAATTTTAGTTTTATAAAGGGTGTAATTAGTAAAAGGTCAAGTTCATAGGTCATTGGTGTCTGATCAGAAGCAATATGCTTATAAGGAACAATGCTTACCAGTCAATGTTTCATCTATGAAAAAATAGGGAAATTATAGGGAAGTGTTAGCCTTTCCTGATCAGATACAATGTAAAACATCAAATAAAACATGTATAGGGTAATTAACTATTGTATACAGACTGTAGATATTAAATCAAAGCAGTTTATTGGCTGGTTGGCAGATCAAATGCTAATTACAGGCTCAGCTGTTTTTTTTGCAGTTTTTATGAAGAATATATACAAAATAAATAATGAAGTACATACAAAAAAATGTATATACTTAAGGCCATGCAAAGTTAATTACTTGGTTCTCAGGCCCTTTTTTGTCAAAATTGATGAGGGAGGGCAGCATTTTTTTTTTATCCTTTTACTGCTGTAAAAAGTGATGAGAGAGGCATTTTTTCTTCTTTTTTNTATTCCTGTTCAGGAAATAATTTATTACTGTTTTAAAACTTGTAGATTAAATGGCTAATGCACACTGCACATGAAGGAAATTTTAGTTTTATAAAGGGTGTAATTAGTAAAAGGTCAAGTTCATAGGTCATTGGCGTCTGATCAGAAGCAATATGCTTATAAGGAACAATGCTTACCAGTCAATGTTTCATCTATGAAAAAAATGTGGAAATTATAGGGAAGTGTTAGCCTTTCCTGATCAGATACAATGTAATTTACTATAAAACATCAAATAAAACATTTATAGGGTAATTAACTATTATATACAGACTGTAGATATTAAATCAAAGCAGTTTATTTGCTGGTTAGCAGATCAAATGCTAATTACAGGCTCAGCTGTTTTTTTTGCAGTTTTTATGAAGAATATATACAAAATAATAGTGTGCAAAATAAATAATGAAGTATGTACAAAAAAATGTATATACTTAAGGTAACTATATTTTTGGAATTATTTGTAAAATTGTTAAAGTTCTGAGTTATTGATGACTTTTAGAATGATTCAAAACTTCAATATAGTATACCAGTACATCTGTCACCATAAACACAGATGTAGAAGTTATTGGTTAGTGGAAAAAAAGAAAAGAGTGCTACTCATAAGTAAGTGAGTCAGTCATTGTTTAATGACAAACGAGGAATTTCTAACTACATGTAGTACCATAGCAAGAAAAATGTTTATATCCCAATGAGATGATTATGATATCTGCTTTTTACTAGACCAACACGCTGAGTTCAATTTTTAACTTACTGAAACAACTCTCCACAGGTAGACATGTCGCTCCACTCTTGACATCTTATCCTGATTTCGAGCTAACCAGTATTTGCTCTTATTCCTTACTGCTGTCTACTTAGTGGAGAAGCTGCAGCTACCAATTCTTAGTCAATTAGACCTAACCAGGGTTCGAAGTCGAACTCACGATCAACCACACTCGAGCCAAGCATGCTAACCATTACGCCATTGATACTGCTCCACTTATGTAGACTAGTAGTGGTGGTTTAAAAGAGCACCAATCATTATTTAGACTAATGTTGGCTTGTCTCACAAATAAATACTTATTAGTGAAGATTTGCAGTGTCACCAAGATGAAGAACAACAATAATTTGTTTGAATTATTAAAAAAAATTTCAGATGGGATTTTTTCTATAATATTATTCTAAGATCAGAGATCTCAAAATATCAACTGTTAAATCAACTTGATGATCATTATCAAAAATGTTCATAGCATATATATACTGCAACTGTATGCATGTCTTGTGTTCTGTGAAGTATGTATTTACATTAAAAAATGTATTTGTTTATTTATATATTTTGCATTACATAACCTCATGTTGAAAGTGGCACTAAACACCATAACCCCTAACCCTCTTAAATATAATATTTACTAATAACATGAAGTTTGTCTGTTAACACGAAAATGTTAAAATGTGAAAAAATAGCAAGATTTTTATTTCAGGTAACACTAAACAGCAATATTTGCACTTTTAAAATAAACATACATATCTCAGACTCTTTTCGAGACCTTTTTTTCACTTCATGCCAACAGGAAATACAAATAGCACATAAACAAATGTGTCTTCATTTCTAATGATATATACCAGAGATGAAGATCCCATTAAAACATTTATTTTTGTTAATTATCTGCTTATTATAATGTAGTTTAATGTGTACATTTATGAATGAGGCAGACAGAGTAAAAATAGTATATATTAATTTAAAACTCATTTGAAAAAAAACCCCTACATCTTGATTATATATTTGTAGTGGAATGATCTAACCTGGAATAAATTCTTTTCAATACTACATGTTTAGTCTAGGTACATTTATTTATTACAGGGGCCGTCATTGGTCCTATGATAGTTGGATTAACTAGTACACCTGTGCAATCAATGCCCATCAACAATAACATTGCGAGTTCAAATCCCATTCAGGTGAGGTGTACTCGATACAACATTATGTGATAAAAGTTGGTCAGTGACTTGCGACAGGTTGGTGGTTTTCTCCAGGTACTCCAGTTTCCTCCCCCAATAAAACTGACTGCCACGATATAACTGAAATATTGTTGAAATTGGGGCTAAATACCATAAACCAAACCTAAACCTACTATAATTGTATTATAAACGTCCAATCAAAATAAAACACAAGCAGTGTCACATACTACGTACTGACTAAGGTTGCTAATGTTCAGTGTTGTTGTGTAGAAAAACAAACAGCAACCAATATAGAAGATTATTGCTAACTTCACCTCCAACTTGGCAGGTCACATTTATATCTTTCATTTATGGTTGAATACTGTCATGTTGTCAGATAACATACAAACATATTCATCAAGCATTCAAACCACTTACTTCTAAAATAAAATAACAAGAAGGGTATGAGACTGAGAGTACCACTCTGGACCCCCACCCCCAACATTGACCAATATCTGGATGAAATGAACAAGATTTTTATATTTTATCAATCAGGACTCAGCATACATGCCAAGCTGACCAACATGTCCCAGGTCTGACCACCATTTGTAATTGACTTTCCACTGATGGCTTATCACCCATAAAACAAACAATTGCTTATCCACTGAGAAAAATGAATTTTGATAATAATCATTCAATAAAGTACAATGTATGTGACCTGGCTATTCCTCCAGCTATTGTATTGCTGTATGTGACCTGGCTATTCCTCCAGCTATTGTATTGCTGTATGTGGCGTGGCTATTCCTCCAGCTATTGTATTAATTGCTGTATGTTGTTTGCCATCATCATCAGCAGGATTGAAAAACTAGGAAGATTGGACTCCACAGACTGATAAATAACACTCATGACCTCTATCAAATTCGCTATGCTTCAATAAATGTTGGTCAATAGTCCTATTGATATAATGTCAAACAATATGCCCTGTGCAATACAATGACTGAACTTAAGTTCCTCAGAATTCAAAACTGCCTCCCCCTCCCCCAAGTCGCACACTTTTGATGCTGGCCTTAATGACCAGCGATTCAATCAATTTGGGTTGGCATCTCTGGCCCACTTAGGGCATACATGTACCTTTACACAAGATAGATAATAAATATTTTACATTTTTGTATATAAAAGTACTAATGTGTTGCTCTGTTACCTTTTGCACATTCCTTCACCTTCCTTGGATAACAATGAAAATATCTTATCATCCTTGAGCTTCCTTTTCTTATAAAATACAACAATTAACTAACTGTCTATCGTAGATTATCTCAAGAGGTACAGATTACATTCACACCTGTCTATTAGTTTCTACTGTTTACAGAAAGATTAGTACTTTTCACATTTTGATCCTACTAAAGTGCCAATTTCCTGTTTTCTGTATATCCATATTTCCTTTAATGCCGATTATTTTTGCAGGAAAAGCAATTTTAGTACATGTATTATATAATATATATATATATACTTAATGCTAATTTAATGAAAATATGAATTGTCAAATGTCAATTGCTTACTAGATAAGTACAAAATTGCAATTGGAAATTTAAATAAGTTCTAAAGAGTGTGTCATTTCCCCTGGCATTTTATAACAGGAAGAGGATGACAATGCCAGGAGATTATGAGGTTTGCTGCAAAAGTTAAAATATATAGTAACTTGTCCCTTACCTTTCAAAATACACAGTATCATGACAATTCTTCTTCATACATGTATGTGTACTTTATTTGTTGTCAGTAAATAAAAAATCTACTTGAAGTTTCAATGTCTCGAATCCATAAAACTCATAACATGTTTATAAACAGTAATACTCAGACAGAACATAAAATAATAAACACAGCAGGTTCTCAAACATTTTGTTAAAACCCCATAATCATGAAGTCTGTGAAGTGCAAAATTTTTTTCAAATTACCCCCCTGCCTTCCCGACCCCTAACATCTGTTTAAGGGTGTGAAAATGAGTTTTATTTAAAAGAGTGCTATTTTCAACTATACTAATCACTTTAGTTTGATAATGATTTGATAAATAGTTGTCTAATCATTAAATAACAATCATACAAATTGATAAATTTTAACACTGGCACATCAATTTCATTGGACCAGAATCACTACAATCAAATCCATGTAATCTTTACACAGGTGCAAGCAAACTGTTACATAAAAATAGTTCTACAAAATGTATGTCACTGGTATACATGTACATTTGTATATTCAAAATTGGGTTGTTTTTTTTTAATCAAAATATCTCATTAAAATAACTTTGATAGATCTAATATTATACACTTGACAACTTCTGTGTCTGACACAGAGAATAAAAATAATATGTAAGTTAAATAATAAAGTTCAAGATTAGATATTTGCATTCTTTACAACAATGCTGCTCACTTAGTTATATGTGAGGGATTGGGATTTTACTCACATGCCTATTCACCAATACAGTGTGGGTTCGCACCCGGCTTTGTAAATTACAAAAAAGGGTGCACTCGACTCGCAGTCGCAAGTGATAAAGTTTACCAGTTGCTTGCCCATGGTCGGTGGTTCTCTCAGGGTACTCTGGTTTCCTCCACCACTAAACTGATCGCCATGATATAGCTGAAATATTGCTGAAAGTGGCATTAAACACCAAAAATCAATCAATCACATGTGGAAAACACTTGCATGACCACATTATTTCATTTTTTTTTCAGAAGTGCCCACTTTCCAAATGTCCTCCCTCGCAAAGTTACATTATGGCTATTTTAATTAACCCTCAGACCCACTTATGTCTTCTGCCCTCCATGTCTAAAAATAGTTTTAGTCTTTGTGTCCAAAAATAGCAGGTATGGAATTACCCTAAAATCTCATCAACAAACAACTGTAAAATTTTAAGTGGACTGGTATAAATTGTTTTGAAATAAAAACATGAGAAATGCACCCAATACTTGAGACTGCAAGGCATCTCAATAATCAGCCTTGTTTCTAACTTTGCCATAATAAACAGGTAAAGAGATTTATCTGGCTAATTCCTTATCAAAAATCTTCTTAAAAACAAATTGAGTTGTTTTTATTTGATAACAGATGATGTATCAAAATAAAATCTATCTTTTCATCACATCCCACCAAGTAACATACAGGAAATTGTAATTTCACCATTTTTTATTTGAAAATTTGATAAAAAGTTGATCTAAGGCCACACAAAGTTAATTTCTTGGTTCTCAGGCCCGCCCGCATGTGGAAATTCGTCGCCGCATTGCCGATTTTTTTGCAAAAATAGTAAAAAAAAAAAATCAAGGTAATGCAAGGTATAAATATAGGCTAAAAGATTATTCAGGGATTTTTGCAAATGTAAATCAACACCACTATTTCATATAAAGTACCTTTAACAAATATTTATGAACTATATTTCATTATAAAATATAGATTTTTTCTCTCTGAAAGCCATATTAACTGACAGTGACAGAAAGGTACTTTTTCCATATCATGGATCAGTCCACTGAAAGCCATTCTTTAAAATAATCTAAGATTTACAACACTTCCAATGGATTGGTGGTTCATATATAGTGAATTACTCAACAGCTAAAAACACCTTGGAGGAAAGTATGCTGTGTTTTGAATGACAAGCAATAAGACAAGTTAGACAAATAAGCACAGACACAGATGTCAATTCAAGATGTCTACCAATACAATAAGTTTTCTACCACCAAAAGTAAACCTTTGTATTAATTGTGAAATGATTATTCAATGTGCATCTGTCAATCCCATGGTTTATTCAAACAATTTTGAAAATAAAAGATTCTCCAATCTGTTTCCATAGCAATAAGGGAAAGATAGCAATATTTAAATGATTTTTGCACATTTTTTGGTTCTGCTAAAATACAAATTGATGAGCAGAAATAGATAAGTTATAAAAGTGAAGGCATCTGTATAAACGTAACAAACGTTTCTGTCAGTTTATGTTTTAACAGTTACCCAAGACTAACTACTTTAGAAGTGCCGACAAAACGCTTATGAAAATTGCTGCTGCACACTTCAAGTTACACATATCTCTTGAAAAAATTGCATTGCAGCTGTTCCCGTGGAAGTTTTAATGCAAGTCTTTCGAAGGAAATATTGCTATGTACCTTTCCTAGTGCTATGGTATTATTCTGAATCATGAGTGAAAATTTTGAATAACTTCGTAATAAAAATATTTTTTTCTGACACTAAAACCTTAGAAACACAGAAAACTTAATGAACTTGTCACTGCTGAACAAATTAAGATTATAATGTCCAACTCAACAAGTTGAAAGTGTCTCACAAACAAAAGTTCAGTTATAAAATATATTAATATGTATTCACATCCATTCAATGAAGGGGGTTATGGTGTTTAATGCCACTTTCAACAATATTTCAGTTATATTGCGGCAGTTCTGACATTCAATGATTTTTTTTTCGATATGTATTTTTATTTAGTGACTTATAGTGAAAAAAAAACTTGCAATTTTTGTGGTGTACATGATCTTAGACAGATAGCTAATTATTATACTCTTCATATCTGTGATAAAAACTCTTTTTTTTCTGTAAATTTTGATAAAAGGAGATATATTCTAATGATTAACTAAACATGATTAGCTCTTCATGAAATAGTAATCATCTACAAAGTTACGAGAAAAGGAAACATCTGCTGGGTAGTCCTAAATATATACATATAGTACTGTGCAGAGGTCTTCCCCGTAGATCCTGTATTACACTGCAGCACGACTTGGCTTAAAGCCTGAAAATGGTCTTGTTTTGTAATAAATATTCTGATGGATATTCACCAGAGATTTAGGTTGAAAAAGAAATGTGAACATCTGTTGCTGAGAGAAAAAGAATTGGGTGAAAATTTGTTAATAAATGTGGCTTGCCAATTGTGTGTTCTGGATGATGAAAACATCATGAATATCAAATTAGCACGAGACTTTGACAAATTGTATCATTTACCATGCGATTTTGACAAATTGTTTCATAACAATCTCAATTGTCTCTGTGTTTGATGAATGTTTTAGTTAGCATCAATTGTCTCTGTGTTTGATGAATGTTTTAGTTAG
>MJUT01049894.1:435382-460155 GCA_002080005.1 Gigantidas platifrons | reverse complement strand
TAGTTAGTATCAATTGTCTCTGTGTTTCATGAATGTTTTAGTTAGCATACATCTATTTTACTTTTAAAGGAAATGGAAGAAAACGCAATACAATTTGTTTGTACAAATATATACTGTCATTTGTTTACCTGTATTATACCTACATGTACAGGCCTTTCAATACGGGGTGGTACCAGGTACTTTTACCCATTTAAAATGGTATTTTAAAGGTACCTCCTGATTTTAAAGAGTGTTATACATGTATATAAGATATTGGTAAAAAATGTTAAAATTTTAATAAAAAAGTACTTCCTGTAAATATTAAAGAACTACTACTGGTATGTTTGAAAAATAATGAAATCCCTGCATGTACCTCTTCAATTTAATCATAAAGGTTATAAACCTTTTCGGTCTTGTAAATCCTGTAATAGTTTGTAAATACATTATTTATAATTTTCTGACCGAAATTAATTGATTTTTTTACAATTTTTTTTAATTTGCCAGATCTCCTTCTTGGTCATTTCCAAAATATCACATGTATGATGTACATGTATGTGTAATTTGTGATTGTGTGTTTTCAAGCATTAATGTTTGACAAAAATATGTATCTTTAGACAACAGAAAAATCACGTCAGACAATTTTTTTAACAAGTCCTCCCCCCCCCCATGGCCTGCAGAGTAAGAATTTTTCCATATAAGGTCTTGAAATGGACTGTAACCACAATATATCACCTTCATAGATGGAGGGTCATTTTCCGGTTTTTCAATTTCCAATTTACAAAAAACATTTCATGGATTAGACATACAGTCCAGCTGCATTGGTGTTGTTTTAAAATATTGCATACACTCACAATATACTGGCATGTAGTACATGGTGTTGTTTTAAAATATTGCATACACTCACAATATACTGGCAAGTCGTACATGGTGTTGTTTTAAAATATTGCATACACTCACAATATACTGGCAAGGCTTTCAATATTTTTCAAGTATACCACCAGTTAACTTCACTATTTACCGGTGGTACTTTTTTTTATTAAAATTTGAAAAATTTTCATGAATATCTTATACAACACTCTTTAAAATCAGGAGGTACCAAAGACCATTTTAGGAGGGTAATAGTACCTGGTACCACACCCTTTTTCAAAGGTCCTACATGTTATTCTACTTTGTATATTATTTATAAAAAGGTCAAGATTTATTCATTTGTATACATTTTGTACTTGAAACTACATTGTACATACTGGTATATCACATAATTAAATCTGTTTTAATATGGACAAGTGTTTTTTAAACTAATATTTGCATTTTAATATAAAATGACAAGAGTTTTATTTTGTCAGGTGGCCTTGCTAAGAAAGTCAATTTGTATAAATATTCCTTAAGGATTCCTGATTTGCTGAAGGGAAATATGACTACATAGTATTTGCAAATATTTTGTTTAAAATACATATATATTTATATTCCTGTAAATTTAAATGAACCTTTCTTCTGAAAATAAGTACATTGTACATGTACTAGTACAAAGAATTTTCAACAGTAATTCTAAGAAGTGTGTTTTTTGTTGGTCCACCCACCACAATGTTTGGTTCCATCATTCATAATTACATGTACCCTTCTTCTCAGAATAGAGGGTTAGGGTTACGGTGTTTAACACCACTTTCAACAATATTTCAGCTATATAGCAGGGTTCGAAATTACTATTGGTCCGCTAGCCCGTGTCTAGTAAAATCAGTCACAGTCTAGCAATAACTTGCATCTTACCGGTCCGTCAGTCTAGACAATTTTACCGGAAGTTATGCTGTCCGGAAAACTGTCCGGTATGATTTTTTACAATTATTTGTATCACTGTATTACCAAAATGCTTTAAATTACGAGATCATATGCGCGAAGTTATATGATATTGATCAGTGTCAAAATGTGGAGACACATTAAAGGGGTTTCTAAACCAACACCCCAAAAACGGACAGCGGATGACATAAGGGAACAAAATAAAGTTTACGATAAAACAAAGCAGCGTCGAACATTCCAGGAACATTGGTTAACCGTATATAAATGGTTACAACATGAAAATGACTATGTTTTGCAATTTTGTAAAGCGTACGGACCTGGTGATGCTGACGAAAAATTTATATTGGGGACCAATAATTTTAAGAAGGATACCCTTGACTGGCATGAAAAAACAAAAGGCCATCAGAAAGCAACTGATATTAATACCATGTGCAAAGGGGTGGTAAATTTATTTGAATAGTAGTTTCTTTTACTGTAAGGTAATGACACAATCTGAAATGGAATATCATATACATTTATTTAAATTAGATTTTCCATCATGCTATGTACACAAAAACAAAACCATCTTGACACTATTCTGTTTTCTGATATTAAAAGGAGTACACTGATTTTGTTAACATCAGATTGAAATGGCAAGTTTTTTTCTGTTTTAACTTTAATAACAAAACATCAAATTCAGGTCTAGTGGATTTCCTGCAGGTCTAGGGATTTTTGTTTCTTCCTAGCCCTGTAGTCTAGAAAAAAATCTAAACTAATTTCAATCCCTGTATAGTGGCAGCCAGTTTTATGGTGAAGGAAACCGATGTACCAAGAGAAAAACCATCAACCTGCCGTAAGTCACTGCCAAACTTTAATTCAAAACAATTTTGTGCTTCAAATAGTAAATCCTGTATGTTTTTTTGTTTTTTTTAATTTGCAATATATACATGTTGAGATTGTTCCATGGACAAGAACAAGTACTGGTATCAATGTAATCATATAAAAAGTTCATAATGTAAAGTCCTGAAGTCAACCTCTGAAGTTAAAACACTTATATCAGATAAGTACATGTAATACTCATATATGTATACAATGTATATGGGCAAAAATATAACATTAATGCTGTGACCATTTAAATTTCAAATTATAAAACCAAGTTAATAACACCAAACTTGAACAAACATTATAACTATGAAAATATTTACCTAGAAAATTTACTGTAAAAGTGCCAAAATGAGACTATCAATTGAATCACTTTTTAAACATCAACTTTACCAGACATTAAATCAATCTGAAGACCACAAATGATATATACCATAATTGACACTAAAGGCCAACAAACCTCTTATTCTTATATATTGAATGTTTTTGGTTGCCTTTTGCTTATCAAATGTAGTACTAAAAATTCAAATACAAATTGAATAACAATTACAGTGTTACAATGTACAAAAAATTGTATGCACTTTTTAAAGATTTTTTATTGCTCCATATCAATTTAAAGTTGTCATGTACAAATACTGTTTATTTGTAATTTTGAACATTCTGTCAGTATGAGAATATGAATTTGTTTATTTCCCTATTATTTGAGCAGATTTTGTATGATTGGAGTTGACTCACATTTCACAAGTTTTCAGCTACACTGTAACTTACATGTATAGTAGGGGGAGATAAGCCTATACTGATATAACTACGGAGTCTACTGACTGAAGAATACCCTGGTCATTGATAGTTCATTTCTATCAGTTGGACAATGGTGGACTTATTTTCGTCAAGATTATATTATTCCACCGTCTCTGAAGTGGTGAATATTACACTGCAGGATGGATTCATTTAGTACACAGTGAAATGAACAGAGCTTTACAAGTATACTGTTATCTGTGTGTTCCAATTTTTTTCCCAACACTATAGTGAAGTATAGATGAAAATATACACTTACGCCTGTTTTACAAAAGAAATGCTCTTTTCTGATAAATGCATTCATTGGTATTTAAGAATTTTGATGAAAAGTACAACATTATTAAAAACAAAACAATTGTTTACTCAATTAAAGTAAAGTGATAAAGTTGTCTTAATCTCACAAAATATATAAATATAATATAAATGATATTAAAATTATATTTGATTTTTTGGTATTGAGGCACGGGTAAATGAACTTGCCAAAATATAAAATTTATTTATTTTAAGGTTGTGCACCAATCAAAAAGTGGTTAAAGTGTCAGGCAAGATTAGGGGGGATTATTTCCAGGAGAAAGGAGGGATTAAAAACAGATAGTTACAAATGCTTATGTATTATATAGTGCTTATACTTATCAAAAATGTATCCTCTTATCATTTCATCAAAAAAAAGAGTAAAATAAAGAATACACACTAAAAAATGTAAAAATCTGCCTGACATTTGAGTTATATATCTCGTTTAAAAATCAAATATCTATAAAAATCCTACACTTTAAGTTTTATTTAAAAGTATAAGAAGATGCTTAATATTGATGCTTAACATTGTAATAAAAACATTGTTATTTAAAACCAAATGTTTCATGGAATACCGATAAAATCTGCCCAACAGCATTTAATATCTTATGCAAAAATATAATAAGAAACAAAATTTTGATAATTTTTTTCTCTCTAAAATTCATCAAGTACATGTTTAAACCCAGAAAGTACACTCAGCACAATTTTACTTATTTATTGCTTTCAATTTCAGCTAGATTTCACGTGAGCAAGACCCTACTGTTTTCAAATTAATATAAAGATCACATATACCCCTAATCAGTGTAAAAACCTGTTATTTGTAGCAATAAAATGGACCACCTGACTGACAGAAATCAAGAATCTTGTTTCATCACACGAAATCTGACACCCTCATATTATCAAAAACCCAGTCATAACATTACCCCCAAATTGCACTACCCCTGTATTTACCTGAAATACAATCCTGGTCATAAAACCACAGACATAGGGAACAAGAGAATCTTATGCATTGGTTATGACCAAGCATATGGTTGATTGACTTTTGATCAAAGGCCTAAAGTGAAATGAAATTCCATCCAGTGTGTCTTGTACTTTTACAAGTAAAACTAAGATAAGGATTCCAGATTAGCATCTAATATCCATGTGTTTTCTATGAAAAACTGGGAAATAAGACAACTCTAAGAGGATTATGGTCTTGGTATCAATTAAACATTTAATGAAATCAACATTTATTTACCAATTTACAGATACAAATGTACTAGAAATAGACATGGATGAAAAGTACAATAAAGGATGCATTACTGTTGTGTGTGTGGCTAAAAATGATACAGAGCAAAATTAGCATTATTCTGAAAATCTGGTGCACTTTTTTCTACAAAAAATAATTTTTAGTGAAATTTTAAATATGATAATTATGACTTGGAAATATAACACTTTCAATGACTACATCAAAGGCATATACAACAGCTACTAAAAATTCCTTCAGCTGGGAACTAAAATTACAACTAACAAGCACATATAAAATGTATATGGCTAGTTTAAAATAAAAGTAAAAATTAATAGATATTTTTTTTATTCATATTTTTTTTCTCAATTATAACAGGAAAAACCTTTGCATTTTTGCTGCATTTGCCAGGTGGCCTTCCTAGCTAATATAACCATTCTATTAGTCCAGCAACAATTTTTGGGGCCCACCACCTGATTTTACATGGCAAATATTCTAAATTTCAGTAGCCAGCTACATGTAGGTTACTGTATGAAAATTTTAGGGGCCCAGGCCGAATTTCATTGGTGTTTGGCTATTGGGTCCCTGTGAATAATTATTAATATTTTAGGGTTTTTTATCCAACAGCTAAAATGTTGTGACCAGCTGCAAGTTAATTGAGATGTACATAATTACCTTAATTGTGTAGTTTTCAGAATGTACTTGGTGTAAACATATTTTTATTGATTAATTACACATACAATACAAACTATAACAATGACAATTACAATAAATTTCATAACAGTAATCAACCAATGGGATCCGAAAACAAGTTATAAAAACTTATGTAAATTCGTTTCCCAAGAATGTACTTAGTACTGTTAATTTGATTCCCTACCTATTTACCTGACCTATTAAAAATCCTATTTTCTGCCAAATAAGATTTCTTTCTTTGAACAATAAAAAATCATCATTTTGATGGTATCAACAATTTAATTAAGGTTACAAATTGTCAAAGTAGTTAACTTGTAAACAGGTTCTCAATTAAAATTGGGGGACATTTTGTCCTGTCCAGATCTAATCTTTTTCACCTTAAAGACAATTTCAACCAATATTTGGATTACAATAAACTAAAATCATTTAATTTGTTGATTTATTACATGATAAGATTGTGAAAAAAAATCTGAAATGTCATGATGGCTGCCATTAATTTAATTGAGTCTTTAAATTAGCCAATAATATACATTGTTAGATATATGAGATAATTATATAGGGGAGATAATCTGAATGTTCTTCCTTAAAAAAATATTTTAATTTTATTATGATTCCATCAGTAACTAGAGGCTCAGCGCACTGAGCCTGTATCGCTCACCTGACAATAGAATGATACTGAAGCAAATTTCAAAGGGAGACAATCATTACCTTAACTGTTTTCTATATTTCTGCATAAAAGATAATGTCTTTGGGCCAGGTGAGCTAAAAAATTATGAAAAAAGGGCAATAACTCCTAGACGGGTAATAAGATTTACTTCAAAATTGCAGGGCATGTAGATCTTGACAAGCTGAACATGTTTTCAGTTTACACCTAACATCTATCTCTTATAGTTTTTGAAATATAATACGAACAGTATTAAAAATTTTTAAATTTGATGAAAAAAGGGCAATAACTCCAAGATGGGTAATCAGATTTACTTCAAAATTGCAGGGTAGGTAGATCTTGCTGTGCTGATCATTTTTACCCCACGTCAGATTTTTGATATTATTAACGGTTTTTACCCAAGTTATTACCCAAAAACCTGCAATTTTACCATATGTTTTAAAGAGGATCTTACATAGATGCTTCCTGCCAAGTTTGGCTCCATTTGGGCAAGCAGTTTCAGAGGAGAAGATTTTTTTAACATTAGCCAATCAGAAACAAGAATTGCCCTTGGCGGCCATATTTGTTGGCAGAATGGGACGAAATGAAGAAACTTTATAGAGGACCTTATATAGGTGTTTTCTGCCAAGTTTGGTTCCATTTGGCCCAGTTGTTTCAGAGAAGTAGATTAAAATATGAAAAAGTTAACGGACAGATGACGGACGCCATGTAATGGCAATACCTCACATGACCCTTTGGGTCAGGTGAGCTAAAAAGGTGAAAAGCAAATTATATATATTTTTATACATAGGTTAAATATTTTGCAAAAATAGAAAAATTAAATATTTTGCAAAAATTCAAAAATAAAATGCAAACACAAAAAAGGCCAAACAAAAAAACACTGTTGGGATCTCATTTATCAATTTAAACCAACCACATTATTGTGCCTGTCTCAAGCCAAGGTCTAGATTTCTATTTGCTTCTGTCATAGTGATGTCTTTGTGTAGTCTACATATAGGTAGGGGTGAGTCAAAAGACTATTTTTAGCTAAGGTTGGCATTAGTAAGTAAGATGGTAAACCCTCAATGTTTTAATTTTTTTCATGATCAATGTAAGTAAACATTAGAGAAAACCGAAAAAGGCAATCAAGAATGGACAATCCAGAGACTCTAGAACCATTGGGCATACAAGACAAAGGACGAAGACATACAACACAAAAAACACAACACAGATTATTCCATGGATGGAACTAAGCCACTTTCTAACAGATCATCTGATTCTGAGATGTGATATTTTTTGTGAAAAACAATCAAAATACATTAGCTCTCTAGTGACCAGATTACACAAGAGAGTATACTCCAAATTCCACACCTCCTACCCAAAGAAATGAGAGAACAAGATTACACAGAGAGTGTAGTCCAAAATTCCACACCTCCCACCCAAAGAAATGAGAGCTAGATTACAGTCACAGAGAGTATAGTCTGAATTCCACACCTCCAAGTCCTACCCAAAGATATGAGAGCTAGATTACACAGAGAGTATATACTCCAAAATTCCACACCTCCCACCCAAAGAAATGAGAGCTAGATTACACAGAGAGTATAGTCCGAATTCCACACCTCCAAGTCCTACCCAAAGATATGAGAGCTAGATTACACAGAGAGTCTACTACAAAATTCCACACCTCCTACCCAAAGAAATGAGAGCTAAGAGAAACTGCCACTACTACAATGAGGTAGAATGGGAATGTTTATACAAATTTTAGTACAATATTTACAGATAGAGATAAATTTGTTTATTCATGGTAGGTTTATCATACTATAAAGCTTATCACCTCTAATGACATAATCATAGGAAGGAGATAAAATTGTCCCCAAATAAAGTTCTCAACTTATTCACACCATAGAACTACTTGTGGAATTATCCCTTGTATAAGTTAAAGTATTATTAAGTATTGCTTCTATACCCGGGTTCTATACTATTAAAACAAGGTGAAAATCTAACAGAACCAACACTCATGATTCCTAAAAAAAAAAGTTCAATTATAAATGGAATGTTAGAAGTGCCTTCCTTTAAGAAAAAAAATATCCTTGCAAATTATTTGTAGTCCTGCAAGAAAAGATCTGATATGAATTACATTTGTGTATTTATAAGTACTTGTGATCTCCCAAAGTCAGAACTAAAGATGTTCCTTGTAGAATAGTGGAACAAACAGCCATTCTTTTAAACTTTTATTTCAAGTACTCTGTATATGTACTATATGTAGAAATACCCTTAAAGAAATGACTTGACCATAAATTATTTTTCTACTTGTGCATGCAGCTTACCACCGGATTATTGACAAGAGTAACATAATGGGTACACACTAGTGGAGCAGGAACAGCCTACCCTTCCAGAGCACTTAAGTTCACCCTAGGTTTTTAGTGGGATTCGTGTTGCTCAATCTTTACTTTTTTCTGTGTAATGTTTGTCTTTTTGTTCCTTTTCTTTTTTCTATTGTAAAATCATCTAACCTTCTTCGATTAACTACTTCTGATTACCAGTTTGGTATCTTTCAATTTTTCTTACAAAAAAATATAATTACCTTACAACCACAAATGACCAGAGTGACTTTTCTTACAAAAAAATATAATTACTTTAGGACCACAAATGCCCAATGGTCTAAAATGTTAATGGTTGGTAACATAATTGATTTATTGCCTCTCAGTATAAGCTTGATATATACAAATGTGTATGGGAACAAAGTGTCAACATCTTTTAATTTATATCAAATCTAATACACAAGCATAGGATAATGAAAGTCAAATATCTACTAATGACAAAAGAAAACAATTTAACATTGGTATCCTAGATACACACACATTTAATAAACACACAGGATTTGATACAATCTGAGGGATCTCTTCTCAACAATAGTAGATATTAAGTAGGAAATATAACTATCGTAAATGTCAAATTTCACACATCATGAGAATAGATTTCATTTATCATACTGTAGTTTACCATAACTTAAAATTTTCTGTTATTTTGCAATTTAAAATCTGGATCAGAGAGACTAAATATTACAGAGAGGAAATGTACATTTGAAATTTAAAAAAATGATGGCAGCTTTTTTGTGAATAAGAAAAAGTACATATCAAAACAAATTTTCATTGAACCTGCACTCAAACTTTCTATAAAAACGAAAGCATCTTAATTCACACCTAGCTTTAGCTTTAAGCCATGAATAAATCTCTACATCCCATGTCATAAAAATGTATTTACTGTAATCCATTTCGAAATTCCTTGCAAAATATATTACAGCAATTTGGATGGTGTTTAATATATTTAATATCTTTTTATATCCAATCTTAAAACATTTATCCATCATTCTAAAGAATTTCTTAGGACATTAACACAGTCAGGTCGAGATAAAGGGACTGGATTTCTGGGGTTAATACTCAAATATATCATAACAGACCTACATAAATATTATCTGGCAAAATATTTCTCAAAGGAAAATGTTTAACATACAAATGTACTCTTAAAAAATAACCAGAAGACTTAAAAAGATCAAAACTAAATCCTTTGTATGGTATACTAAACTGTAGGGCATTCTACACTTTGAAATGTATGATATATCATAACCTTTCTCCAGGTTAATACTTAAGACATAATATTTTTATTTTTTTACATAGTAGATGTAAATTGTTTTGAAAGTATAAAGGAAAGTCCCTTGGCTGTATTTATATTATAGCTCTTTGGTCTGATACACTGTACATGCATATGCATGCTTAAATCAAATTATATCTACCTTAAATATGTCTACAATACATTAGTTAGCCTAGTCTTTTTCCAGACAAATTCTTCTGGACTCTGTGTATATATGACTATAGAGCATTGCATGTGAATAAATTGGCATGGCCGAATTTTTTTCCTATTACATGTCAAGATTTTTGTAGATTATACATTGTTATGTATTGTTTTGGCTTGGCTTGGTTTATGGTGTTGAACGCCACTTTCAACAACATTTCAGATTTTTAAGTTATATCATTGCGGTCAGTTTTATTGGTTGGGAAAACCAGAGTACCCAAAGAAAACCAGACCTATCGCAAGTCATTGACAAACTTTATCACATAATGTTGTATCAGCATTGTATTGGAAGCCCTCACAATGTACATATTTCATGATAAAACCAGATGCTATATGTAAATTCTATCATACTGCAGTAGTCCATGACCAGTTTAACTTTAATCAAAATTCAAGAATTTAGAGGAGGAATGTGTAACTACATTTATATAACTCAATATGATTACCTACTTCAAACTAAAAATGTCATTGGGGGGTTGTTCAATGCCACTTTCAACAATATTTCAGTATATTGAATTATCATTGGTGCCAGCTTCAATATGCAGTTACATTACAAAGACAAACATATCAAGATTTGATATTTGTATTTAGCAACCAGACATTTAAGTAATTTAGATAAACATTGTTAGAATGACCTCTGGGGTAATTAACACCTGACTGCAGAAACAAATTAGCTGCTGAAACTTATTATTGGCTTTATCATTGGTCGATTCCCATTGTTTACTGATAGATCTCATCTTTCATTGGTCAGTGTAAATAATTGTTGTTGTCTCCCCAAACCATCATAAATACCACACAGTGATAATTGAATATATCCAAACAAATGAACAGATAAGTGCCTATAGCTAATTCTCCCACAAACTAACTCAAGATTCTCATATAAACCAAGAAAAAACATGTACATGTACACTGACTCCTGAAGTTATTTAATTTTTCTGCTCTGTAGTTCCAGTTAGTGCAGTTACAAAGCAGAAAATAGCTTCAGAAGTCAAAAACTGGAGATCAGAGTCCAAAATGGCTTCAGAAGTCAAATCTCAACAGAAAATAGCTTTGGAAGTCAAATTTAAATCTCAACCCTGAAGTTATTTTTTGGGAAGTTTCCCATATGGAAATCTGTGACTTGTCACATGAGGTTATACTTGATAAAGCATTCAGATCCTGTGTAAACTGCACTTTCTGTACATATAAACCCACAGTTTCAACATTCAGAGTTCAACATGGTGGAAATAAAAGAAAAATTTTCTCATGTTTCTTTTTTTTATATTTCTATTTCCTGTTTTGTTAGCAATCGCCATCCTATTTAACCAAAAAGTCATATTAAAATAATTATTTTTCCATAAAGACAAAATATTTAGGAATGTCTGAGTAAGTGTGACATTTTTTCTACATTACATAATAGCAACACTTTAGTCATAATAACCCAATTCTATTTAAAATGAGCAATTCATTGGTAATCATGACACTCCTATTCATCGTTTTGTAAAAATTAAACTTTTTTTAACAATAGTTGTGTTGACATAATCCACGTTTTAATTCAATATTTATTTTAATTTTCTTCAGGTAAACTACACAAGGATCGTAATAGGGGATTTCTCCCATTCTGCATTTGAATTTCGTCATCTTATTTGGCGCTCTATATTTCATTAACAAGTGTTGCATGCATTTCATACGTTAAAAAAAATTACACATCACAGATAACACTTATTGAATACAATACAAAATGTATAATCACATTTTTTTCATCTCTTTTCGGTGTGTAAAATTATTTGAAGTACTCTTCAAGACCCCCTTTGTTGATAAATGAGCATCAAGTTTACTTATTTGGGACTTTAACATGCTGGGTTTTTAAGAAAGTTTACAAATTGTTGTATAACACTGTATAATGGATTCTGGAGTATGGGGTTGACAGGATGTATAGTGTAAATATTCAAATTTATCAAAGTTAAATAGGATGTAAGGTATATCAATATATACACTGGATTAATGCCCTTTAATAACATCTGTGTAATCATGATAGGTAGCACCCATCTGATTAGTAATATATATAGATCTTGTAATGGTTTTCTTCAGAATTAATTTTTGATCAATCACCTTTATTTACATGTAATAACAAGACCATCACAAAAGTTGGCAGCAGAACAATATGGCACAACTACTGAAATGCTGCCACATTTTTTAATTTCAGTGGGAACAAGATAAATATATATTATTGTCAGTGTGACATAGAATTTATTTAATGTTTTTATGGTGTCAAAACAATGTTTGATATTTTTACTATTAATTCTCAAGAATATGATTGCCAAGATATAAAACATGCTGGCAGCGTTTATTAAATATGTTGGGTTTATGTAAATTTGAATTTATTGCCAGAATCAAATGAAGGATTTCTTGCTTACATTGCATTGCTACAAAAGAACACCATGCAGTTTCATTACTCAAAATGCTTTATTGTTTTGTGATAATAATCGGCAAGAAGAAAACAATACCCTAATCAACATCCCCGATGAATTATTACAAACAATACCAATTATTACAATATTGATATAGATTCATGATACTACAGATTATTCCTGTCAGAATTACATAATATCTTTTTAAAATGATATCATATGGGCTCCCTCAATGATTTCAAAAGATTTCATGTTTTGGATTTATGATAGTTTTTGAAATATTAAGAGGTACATATGTACATGTATACTCCATGACATTTCATGTACTTCATATGTTATATAAAAGCAATATTACATGTATTTTACATTTATTTTTCTCCTGTGGTTTTGAAGGCAACCTTTTCCCATTCCAAATAATGCCAAATTTTTCCAAATGCAGCAAAATTCTTTGACTGTAAATGTAGGTAATATACCTCTGCCTTACATGTACATCACCTTACATTTGTGTACATTGCATATCACTTCTCAGTAGGTTATTGAAGCTTATCACCATTTTCTGCAATATTTCAGCTACACAATGTATATTCCTTACCACTAAGCTTAATGGGAGAGGGGGGGAGAAAGGGGAGCCTGGACAGTTAACAACTGACTGGACCGTGGTGAAACCCCTGGCCATGCATTGATACAGGTGTCTGGACATTTCAATACTAGAGGTGGGTATATTATATGTATCGGTGCATGCATTAAACAAGTCTCCATCTTTTTTTTATGACCAAATACAAATGTATATGTCTACTTGAAAGATGTTGTCAAGGGTATGTTTATTACATGTAAACTAGAACTTTCAAAATATTAGATATATAGGGTTAGGATTATGGTGTTTAAGGCCACTTTCAACAATATTTCAGTTATATCGTGGCGGTCAGTTTTATTGGTGGAGGTAACCAGGCGTACTGTACCAGGAGAAAACCAGAAAACCACAGACCTGCAGCAAGACACTGACAAACTTTATATCACAAAATGGTGTCAAGTATCAAGTGCACCTCGTCTGAGCGGGGTTCGAACTCACAATATAATATATAAATTGCTAACACTGAATAAGTCAAAGTACAACTGTCACAACACATACCAATCAAAATTTAATAAATGGAAATTAAAATTGATTCTCACACATTTTTTTTTATCTTTACTTGAAATACATGGCAACTCCATGACATATGTAACAGTAAATCTCTAGATTAACTACATGTAAGATACTTTTTTTTCAATAGACCTCCCATGGCCTTCTCAAGCCAATAGATAACATATACTATTATATTTATGTCCTCAACCAAGTAAATAGATATAGATAATAAAATTTAGGAACATAAAATGGTATTATCATGTCACATAAATGTCTTTATAGACACAAACCTCACACCTGATATAGGTAAAAATATTTAAGATCAAAGGAAAGTCCCTATTTCAGTTAATTGTTCTCTCATGGGGTCTAGGTTAATGTGACATAGTGTTCTTGTCTACTGTTTTTATTAGATTCAAAATATTTGGAAATAAGATATATACAATTAATCTTTAATAAATACATGTACATCCACTACATATCTCTTATAATTATATACATGTAATTGAAAATAATAGTTAACAATAGAAAATTTAGTATCACAGGGGCCCTTGTATGGGTAGTTGATATTTTTTAGCCTTAATAGAAGATTTAATTGTTATAATATTTAGTAGAGCAAATTATAAAGCATAGAAAAAAATTTCACTGATATGAAATTCCATACATAAAATTGATACATATATTATAATGGAGGAGTGATGCAAGTAATGCATGAATAAAACTCAGGCATTTCAGTAAAGGGTGGTACCAGGTACTTTTACCGCCATAAAATGGTCTTTGGTACCTCCAGATTTTAAAGAGTGTTGTATAAGATATTCATGAAATTTGTTCAAATTTAATCCAAAGTACCACCTGTAAATAGTGAAGTACTGGTAGACTTGAAAAATATTGAAAGTCCTGAAAACTTTATATACAGTGTATACTTGTACGTGTTGTATTCATGAATATCTCCATGATATACATGTATTGCAGCTACATTGTACAAGAAATGCAAATCAAATTATATATGAGAGACCGATGGTTGTTTCAGTGTTTTCTAATCAGGCATAATGATGACGGTATTTGTATCATGCATACAGAATCAGTCTACTTTGGGATAGCAATACATTTTTGAGAGAAATTAACACAACTGATCCATGTGTATATGCAGGCTGTGGGTTGTCTGGTATATATTTATCTTCAGGGGGACAAGTAATGGCATCCTTGTAACTTAAAGATGAAGAACAAGTAATGGCATCCTTGTAACTTAAAGATGAAGAACAAGTAATGGCATCCTTGTAACTTAAAGATGAAGAACAAGTAATGGCATCCTTGTAACTTAAAGATGAAGAACAAGTAATGGCATCCTTGTAACTTAAAGATGTAGAACAAGTAATGGCATCCTTGTAACTTAAAGATGAAGAACAAGTAATGGCATCCTTGTAACTTAAAGATGAAGAACAAGTAATGGCATCCTTGTAACTTAAGAGATGAAGAACAGCAATAAAATGAATAAATCATTAATTACATCCATGACCTTTCTTGTTAAGTGTGCAACATTTCCTAAATTAACAGAGGATAAAATGCCTGTTTATTGTTAAATGTGTAACAGTTCCTTAAACTATAGAGTACACAAAGAATATTTATTGTTAAATGTGTAACAGTTCCTTAAACTATAGAGTACACAAAGAATATTTATTGTTAAAACCTGTGCATGGTTAAATATGCAACTGTTCTTAAATTAACAGAGGGAAAAAGTCATATTTATTGTTAAACCTGCAGTAATTCCTAAATTCTCTGATATAACAAAAAGACTGTTTGTTTTGTTAAATGCATTACATTTCCAAGAATAACAGAGAACAAAAATGCTGTTTATTATTAAATGTGCAATCATTCCTAAATTAATAGAGGACTAAAAACCAGAGTTCATGAAATGTGTCAGTCCTGTCAGACATGACCAGCAAATATTTGGGCAGACTTTTCTAAGGACTGACACAAGATTGATATTTTGCAATAGAAAATTAATGAGGACTGACACACAATTTTTTTCACTATGGACCACCAAAACCCATATGTAATTTCGTGAACCTTGAAAAACATGTTTTGTTGTTATTTTAACTGAATATATAAATGTAATATGATATAAAATAAGAATGAATATTCAAATTAAATTTATCTAAATGACCCAGAAAAAAGTACATATGCAATTCAATAGGCTATTTTTCAACAGTTTTTTCACACATCATTGATCAATGGGAAACAGCATGTGACACATATTTTTCAGGAAAGACCCATATTTTTTTTTATTCTTTTGATATTGACCATTTATACCAGTATTAGCTGTAACCCATTGTCTCTACAGCAGCCGGAGTTAATTGTTGTACAATGCCAGTCTGCCATTAACACCAACCGAAAACAATTATAAAGCCATTAACATTTTTATATTAATTGTTCCTTTGTGGTCTAAATTTTCCCATACTGTACTACAAGGACAAATTGATTGAATGGAATGTATTTAATAGTGTTTCATATCAATAGCTTAATCAGCTTGAATTCCTTTTTAAACAAATCCCATGTGTACAAAAAATATTCTGTATGTTATACTCAATATATGCCCAAGGCTGGTATTTTTTTTATATTGAGGGTTCCTTATTATAAAAGGGAATGTTTTTATAAACAACTTTAATCTAATTGCATATGAAGACTTAATTGACTGAGAATGCAATAAAATGCAATTAAATATGCATGTTGCACACGAAATTCAATTAAAACATTTTAGTAATGCTATTGATGAGTTTTTACTATTGCTCTAATTATGTAATGAATGCATTTTGTCGTTTTGAAATTTATCCACTTTTCGATTGGTATTTGATAGTAATATCATGAAAAGCATTTAAAATCAGGGAATTCCTTTTTTTCATTCTTCATTTTTGATTCAATATTATACAAAAATCAAAAATGTACATAAATGCAATACCAGTACAAATGTATTATATAATAAATGTAGGAAATGGGTTAGGATATGGTGTTTAATGCCACTTTCAACAATATATCAACTATACCATGGTGGTGCAGGAATTCGAAATGTCAAGACAAAAGTGGCAAATACTTTTGTACATGTAAATATAAAACATGTTTTTGTGACAATACCTGTTTGTGTGTTCTCAAGAACTTGTATATTATAAATTTGTCAAGATTTAATTAAACATCTGGAGCTGACAAGAAGATGACAGTCTTGTACATATCCTTCAGGTATTGTGTTGAAACTGACATCATAAATGATATTGATTTATAATCATAATCATAAATCAAAATCAAATTAGACCAATTAAAAATTAATTTGCACCTGGATATAGAAAACATCCCATAGCTAGAAAAACCTGGCAAAAATAATAATATCTTTAATTTAGGGCCAGTTATGTAATGGTCACAATTTTTCACTAGGAGACTAGGAATATTATATTTATTTAAAATATTAGTGTTTGCAATTTTTGATTATTTCTTATTTCATTTTTGACAGTGAGAAGATAGAAAAAATAATAATAACAGAAATAAAAGTTTTACAACATTGATGACCTAAAAAAATGTAAGTGGACATAATTGTTTAATTTGTCCCTTCTGATTTTCCCCTAAATTAATGTATGTACATTAAAAAAAAACATATGTTATCAGGGGTGTGGAATTGCCATGCCCGACTTGTCCGACTCGTACATAGAACCTGCCGGACAAGTAGATTTTCCTGGCTAGCTTGTCCGGGGACAAGTAAAATCAACAAATAAAAAAGTACTCTGGGAAGACAATTCCTCAAATGATATTATATTGTAAAATGACGTTGTTGGTTTTTTTTTATTGGAAACCATAACGTCAGTGGTGTTCTGAAAGCAGCTAAAAATAACCAGAATTGTACAAGTTCTAAGTTGAGTATTACGACCCGATTGCAATGATAATTGTACTGCATTTACTTAGCGATAACCGGGACCGTGTAACAGGTTTTTACTGGNGTTATACTTAACAGATTCTCCTGAACTGAAGCATTTTTTGGAGGGTCAATTCTAATATAATGCTGATGAACAAAAGAACAATTATTTACAGTTTGTCATAATAATTTTCAAATATTTTTTTTTAGATTTATCCTTTTCAACTTTTAACATTTAAACACAGTATCAAATTTGATTAAAGTTCAAAAATACTGTAATTATATTACAATTTGTCACATTGACATTAAGATTTGTTCAACTGAACTCATGAATTTTGTTAAATCTTACATTTTTGTAAATCACAAATTATATGAAAATTTGTGGATAAACTTCAAACAATTATTGTGGTGAATGACTAAGATAAATACTAATGACATGGGGGGGGGGTAAGTTTCTTTTGCCACAAGTCGCTGACAAACTTGATCACATCAGTGAAAAAAATAGGCACTCGCCCACTCATCAATTTTCGGGCGAGTAAAATATGTTTTGAACTCGCCCATTCTGGAGAGTAATTTTGGTTTTGAGATGTCCCCTAATTATTCAATGTTGATCGATTCTTCAACTAAGGATAGGAAAGCATTAATGTAAAACACCAAATGATACAGATGTCTTAATATAGAATACAGAATCTGATTGGTTGACAATAGAATCGTCGACTAATCAGATATGTTGTAAGAAATGGTTGTAGAAAAAAAAGATGAAGGTCATGGATTAATGGATTCAGAATATTCAAGATGTCACTGTTAAAGTATGTGACGATTGTAAATCAAAATGGTGAAAATTCAAAATCTACCAAGTATAAAACAACTGATCATCAACAAGAAAACATAAAAGAATCAAACAAGAAAATTTGAGTACCCCCCCCCCCCAAAAAATAATTGGGCAAGTGGATTCAGATCTGGGCGAGTAGTTCTTAAAAGTCACTCGCCCGGCTTGGCGAGTGCCTTCAAAAATCTAATTTTCACACTGTACATAATTTGGAAATCACTCTGCAAATTAATACCAAAATAAAAAGTTGTAAGGTTATTCATTGATAACTTTGGTCTATGAACCCTAAGGACGCCCTTTGACACAAACCAATGGTTATGCTTGCTTGGTGCCATACGTAAGTTGATTCTTGTTTTCTTAAATCTTGACAGATTTCTTTCCTGTTCTCTTTTCTAGCAGAATTGGTTGAATTTTTCGAATGAACGAACAGTAGTTCTTGCCTCTGTTGCCATTTCCCCATTTTTATATATCAATAACAACTGTACATATGTACACCTGCACAGTGGAAAGTCAAGGAACTGCCTCACAAAAATTGGCCATTGGCATTGATAAATTTTCTGGTAAAGTTTTTATGACACAGATCTAGACAAGGTTGATTATTCTCAACCTTTTAAGTATCCAGTTTAAAACATTTCTTTCCAACAGACATGTAAGAGTACTATTAGTGCATTCTTAATATGCTTGTAAAAGTATACTATATGCATACATGTACCTCATATAGCAGTCATGTCATGAAAATACCTTTTGAACATTCAAAAGGATGTTTTGTAAATAATTATACCATGTTTTGTAATTTGATTTCATAAGATACCATAGATAGTATTAGAGAAGTGTATATATTTAAATAGGCTGAAAAGCAAACTAACTATAAATAAGACTGATTAATTTGGTGAAAAAAAATTGTTTTTAATTTAACTGTTAAAGTGTTTTAAATCTATTGAATATTTTCAAAATCTGAACTGGAGACGAATTTCCACATTAACAGGTAAAATTTAATAAATCTTCTGTCAAAATTGTTGATTTTTATTGAGAATGGAACGGTGCCAAAAAAAAAGAGATATTATACCTGAATAAATTAAGCAAATAAATGACAAATTCTTTGACCCCCTGTAGTCTGAGGGACATTCATTCAATATATTGTACATGTACACTGTAAACACTCAACATGTGTATATATAAAATTAGTCATGTTAACTTTGTGGAAGAAATGTTCAATAAAAATTTAATAGTTCTGAATATTTTGTTTTAAACAATTTTGATACAATTGTTTGGTTTAGGTTTATAGTATTTAGCACCACTTTCAACAATATTTCAGTTATATCATTCAAGGCAGTCAGTTTTATTGGAGGAGGAAACTGGAGAACCCGGAGAAAACCACCAACCTATCACAAGTCACTTACAAACTTTGTTATACCAAGTACACCTCGCCATGGACGGGTTTCAAACTCACAACCATGATCACTACAGGGCCCCCACTTTATACGATCAATGTCAGTGTATTTCATGCCTAATAGCAATGTCTGATTATGGGAGGTTAAACAGATAATCCGACACCTCATTCTCCTATTTTTTATTACAAGACAGGGAGAAACCATCATGCATTTCAATTATATTGTAAAGTACCAACACTTTGAATTTCCTATCTTTTTTATTCCTAAATTTGGACCAACAAATTACATGTATTTGATAAGCTTCAGATGTTCTCAATTTTTACAATTTTCACACGATTGTTTATCCATTTGATCAGATATTCTCATTAACAAAAAAAAAAGACAATTTCAAGTCCAGTTAAAACATGATGAAGTTATCATTGTGTATTGTATAGTTAAACAATTATTATATACCTGATATTTGGTTAAGCTAATTTAAAAGAACTATTTCCTGTATTTTAAAGAAAATATTTTTATTTGCTTTGTACTATAGTAAACTTTATGATCTGGAAAATTAGACCTTTGAATAAATATCCTGAATGAACTACAATGTATTTATTTAATAGCAAAAAAAAAATCTAACAATGATTTCTGACAATGAAATCTGTAAAGGAGTTTTAAATGTCAGCAACTACTGATAGAATTATCAAGAAAAATCCACAATTATTTATTTATCTAAAGATATGTGCACTGTAAAACAGTGCTAAAATCATGAACGATTACACAGCAATTCAAATATTTGAACTTGAATGTGAACAGTGCATTTCAAATCATATAAGAGGTATGACACTAGACTAATGTCTTAATGATATGTTTAGTACACAATAATTCCTTTCATGATATTTACAATCATAGCAATCCCACAATTTATTGTTTTAGAACATTGCATTGTGAGGAACAGGTACATTATCAGTGCAACCTCAAATATAGGTGTACTGTACATGTACAAGTCACTAGTGGTCTTGATATATACATATACCTTCACAGAATACAATGATATTCTGGCACTAAACTGAGCTCACTCTGACTAGCCGCAGCTAGCCTACGCTTACAACTTACAAACTTAAATGTACTTTAAAATAAAATACTACAAACACAAATTTGAAAAACATATTTGATAACTGACAATATTATCCATCAATTTTTAGACATTACGAATATAAAAATGACAGAACCCAATTGTTCATATCACACTATAATAATATAAGAATTTCAATCATACAAATTGTACAATGTAGAGTTTTAGAATCTTGATATATACATTATAGATGTCAATACACTTACCTCCAGTAGTGGAGTTCAAATCCTGGACAAACATTTGGACAATTTGAACATGGCTTTCCAGCTTTTATTTGATGAGCTAAAGGTGGACTCTGTTAAAAAAAAATAGCTGACATTGAAGAAAATCAAATAAGAAATGTTAAAACATTATTAGACATTAATAATTATATTATTACAAATATCTATGATACATTCATTTGGAGTTATTTCTGTTCAGTGTACAGTCAAATTCTAGCCATTGATGTTATATGAACTTGTTAGAATGAGAGTCATTGCATGGGAAATGGAGGGGCCTGTCAATGAGTTAGGTTGTTGGATCTAACAACTCATACAAGCCTATCACCAGTACGCGTGGGTTAGCGCCCAGCTTTGTAAATTACAAAAAAAGGGTGCACTCGACTTGCAACCGCAAGTGACAAAGTTTACCAGTTGCTTGCCCAGGGTCGGTGGTTCTCTCCGGGTACTCCGGCTTCCTCAACCACTAAAATTGGTCGCCATGAAATAGCTGAAATATTGCTGAAAGTGGCATTAAACACCAAACAATTCAAATTCAAATATGGAAAATGGAAAGTTGTGTTATATACATTTTTTGCATTAAAAGATTTATGAAAATACAAGAACATTGCTGGAATCAATGGATGTCGATTTTCTACAAAATTCTTGTTTTAATGTTTAATCTGTTTTTTTTTTTATTGAGGGACAAGCCTTTATTAGTTTATAAATTAGATCAGAACATCAATACATTAAAACTTGTTAAAAACAAAATGACATATAAATTAGACAGCAGGGAGCTTAACAATGTGTTTACCTCTGGTGGTGATTTGTTTTAACATGTGTCAGATGTGAACCCAACAGGACACTGCTATTTGTACAATTATTTTTTTGTAAGTTATAAATATTTCACACATGTTGATTGTGCATTCTCCAACCAATAATCTGATACTTCAATGCCCCCATGCCATGGTATAAAAAAAAATCCTTGTGGAGAATAATTCTTTCTTATAACTTAATATAAATAAGGCTTATTAAATAGTACTTTTTTTTAATGATGTCAAGCCATTTTGCATCACCCACTGTTAAAAAGAAAAAAATATAGATTTAATCTTAAACTGAAAATACACACAATGGTCATTACTTGTCATGCAGTCTCAGATTAACATCGACTATTGTTGATCTGACAGGTGGTGACAATATCACTTTTCACACTTTTACAGTTTTAGTTAACTTTTACAAAATAGATAAAATTGACAAAAATATCTTGCATTTACTTACAGAATATAGACAGCCCCTTTGATCACCAACCATAGATGGACTTAAACTTGGTGAACGATCACCACAAGTAGCCATCGTGATGTTTTGTTCAGTATCCTAAAAAGATGTAATTGACTTCACATGTTCACGAGTATAAACTTTCGTCCCAACGTTTGACGCCTCTTACATCACTAATAACAAGTCAGCCCCTTTTACAATTGAAAAAAAAATCACATAGAAAAGTGATTAAACCAATCCAATACACTAATTAAAACTGATCAATTAAATTCCACATTGAATATTAAAATCCCTAGTGAATAAATTCCTTCTTTACACAAGATCTGTCCATTTACAGTGGGTTACGATTTTGATAATTTTAAACGCTCATGAATATGGACTCCGCCCACAGGTGAACGTCACACGTGGAGATGAGCTATCCAGCTGTTGAGATATATCGGATTTCACTTGATTAGTCTTTGATCGCATTTCTTAATTAGCACAAGTGATTATATGTAACAAGAAAATATTATAATATAATTAGTTTGAGTTTTCTTTATCTAAATGTCTTTAATTTATTACTTATAACAATACAAACATGCATAATTAATTATTTTCATTTTTTGACTTTTAATTACAAAACTTTGCAAGTTTCTTTTCTTTTGCAGTTGGGCTACCTAAAGCTATCTTTTTCTGCACTAGATATAATGATTGTTTGTTGGTGTACAACTGTTTGATAACGTGAACAACACACATGAACTATTGAATAAACATATTTATATTTATAATGGCAAACTTGATACTTCTTGCAGTTCAAAAACAATACCCTCGACTTGTTTGATTATTGTTGTAAATCTGACCTGTATCTGTATGTAAGGAATAATAACATAAGACAGTTATGTTAACCTAATTTGTGTGGTCAGTACGAATGGCCATAATTTGTATTGAATATGATGCTGTTTACAAGAGGACATGATTTGTATGCTATATACAAACGTATTAATGATGTGTATAATATGTTTTTACGAATGGACATAACTTGTATGCTCTTTAAACAAATGGACATTATTTACGTAGTCTTCACGAAAGGACATTATTTGAATGTTTTTATTTGACTAACGTTACACTTTATTTGAATGCTCATAAATTTATGAATGGGAGGCATAATTTGTATGCTCTTCAATTATGATTGATTGATTGATTGATTATTGCTACTTACCATTGCTCCTCATAGACAGCAGTTATTTGTTTTATTCTGCAATGACCGCTTCATTGGCTGTATAAAGAGTATGTGAATAAATTTTGATGTTGTACGCCTACTGACTGTATAAAGTATCATGGTATATTGCTCTTATGTAGAGTGAAGGATAAAAGACAAGCACTGATTTAAAAGGTGTCCTCTACGACGTTCGCGCTGAACCGTGTTGTGATGGACTGTACATATTGTCTTTTTTTTTGCACACCCACTAGACACTATATAGTCTATATCAATAAAAAAAAATCATCCGGTCAATGGGAATAAAATAGTGTCTTGTGTAATATAAAAAGAGAATGTTTCCAATGCAGAAATCAGTAAAAAGTAAACAAATTTTGTTTCCTCATCGGTTTCCATTTTCTGGACATATGACTACATTTATGCTTTCTCCACCACATGATTTATTTATTTTAATTTAATAAGGAAAAACTTTTTTCTTGATTCGATAATAATCTGCATCTCATCTGTCCAAATGAGCTTAGATTACAGGATACTACTGACCACCACAAGTACTCGGGGACAGGATAGCACCCTCACATTTTTTTTTTCAAAACTACGAAAAATTGAGTATCGTACCCTTCAGCTATTATTTTCAGTTTAATTACCGGGTATACGATAATCTGATATATCATCACAAAATGACCCTTTCTATACAAAACTGTCGTTTAAAAAAAATCCATCTTAGATTTATATATCTTTTATTATAATAATGTATATGCTGTTTCATTTACTATTGGTGTTGTTTATGTTGAGATTTCATTTCAGGACCCTCATTGTTTTATTGGCCTTGTTATACATGTTTAGGTAGTGTTCTTTCCACTTTAGGTCTGAAATGATAGAACAGCCTTGAAGAAATTGGTTTTAGAATGTGTCCATGCAGAGCCTTTTTGGGTTTTTGTTTCTTGCTAATGGTCAAGTATATTGTATCTGTGTGAAAAGAAAGATTCCAGTTACTTTACCATTTAGTTAGCTTATCAATGTCGTCTTGTAGCTTTGCACTGTCACCGTTTGGAGTTATATTTAGATACATGATAGTGTTGTCGGCAAAGAGTCTAATATTCCTGCATGTCGTTTATGTAATTGAGAAAAAAAACTAGGTTCCAGAACTGATCTTTGAGGGACTAGGTTCCAGAATTGATCCTTGAGGGACACTGGGTTCTACGTTGGTAGTACCAGACCTTTCCTGGGTGGGTGGGTG
>MJUT01049894.1:407124-426173 GCA_002080005.1 Gigantidas platifrons | reverse complement strand
AACTAAAACTCATCCATAGGAAATCACCTAAGACAAGTCTGTAAGAGGTCACCAACTAAAACTCATCCATAGGAAATCACCTAAAACAAGTCTGTAAGAGATCACCAACTAAAACTCATCCATAGGAAATCACCTAAGACAAGTCTGTAAGAGATCACCAAATAAAACTCATCCATAGGAAATCACCTAAAACAAATACATAGGAAATCAACAAAATAAAAACTAATAGGAGATTATCACCCAATTATTTCGAAGGAGATTACCACCTAAAACTAAGTCATAGCAGATCACCACCAAAAAGTATCTCAAAGGAGATTGCCACCTAATACTGCTCAACACTATAGACCACCACATATACCAAGTCCGTAGGGAATCACTACCCAAAAGTCCATAGAAAATCACCATCCAAAACTAGTCTGTATGAAATTACCATCCAAAACTAGTCTGTATGAAATTACCATCCAAAACTAGTCTGTATGAAATTACCATCCAAAATTAGACTGTATGAAATTACCACCCAAAACTAGTCTGTATGAAATTACCATTCAAAACTAGTCTGTGTGAAATTACCATCCAAAACTAGTCTGTATGAAATTTCCATTCAAAACTAGTCTGTATGAAATTACCATCCAAAACTAGTCTGTATGAAATTACCATCCAAAACTAGTCTGTATGAAATTACCATTCAAAACTAGTCTGTATGAAATTACCATTCAAAACTAGTCTAGGCTATAGATACAATACCAAATGAAAAACACCAGATTTGTGTTCTATGTATTTTGGATCTTTGATTTCTACCATGATATGCAGACCACCTTAAATCTACAGACGAAATAATCACCTCCCATTACAATACTTATGAATAATCATTTAATATGAATTTATTATGTAGAAACGGCGACAATACATGTAATTCTTTACTTAATCTTAAGTCCAAGTTAATCAAAGTATATTTATCCAATTAATTCCCTATGAAAACCAAAAGATTAATATAATCTAATTTAATTTAACAGTATAAAATCAAACAACAAGGCCTTCTTAGTAATTTAATACCAATAGGTAGAAATATATGGGGGTATATCAAAATAGCGACATATCGAAATAGCGACACCAAAATAGCGACATTACCCATAGATCAAAACGGCGACAATTTTAATTACCTATTTGAAAATTATATATCAAAATAGCGACATTAAAAATCGATTTTTACAGGTGAAAGAGGATATGAGAGAAAATTAAAAAAAAGAAATAAATAAATATCACGACAAGAATTTGTCAAACTTATGGCGTACAGAGCGCAACCAGTTATTAACTTGTAGAATTCTACTATACTAGTGCTTGCGATGATTTTAAAAGTTTTAAAACATGGAACAATTTAATCAAGTTTATTTTAGCTACTGCCACTTTTATTCATCCTGCTCAACATCCTACTTCTACCTCCCCGTTGGTGAGCAGGGGGCAATAGATATTTAAGCTCATCTGTCCCACCGTTTTCGTCATCGTCATCCGTCGGTAACTTTTCACATTTTCATCTTCTCCTCTGAAACTACTGTATAGGAATGATGACTATGAGACCCTCTACCCTCTACATAATTTCCTTATTTTGTGCTGATTGGGTGGTATACATGCCGGCAATGGCTGCATAAAGTTATGAGCCATTTTATATATTATTAAAGTATAATTAAATACAAGTAAAGGTCGCTGTTTTGATATATTGAATGTGTCGCTGTTTTGATATATCTTTTATCGTTGTTTTGATATGTCGCTATTTTGATCATCCCCGAAATATATATGTTTTGAATAATACTTCTGTGATTGTTTTTGTATTCTTGTATCCAATTGACGTTTCAAAGCGACAAAAACCAAAGAGAACCTACTTTGATTTAAATTATTCCCAATTCATTTAGACAATGCATAAAAACTTCTCAAATTTATTTGAAAAAAAAAAATATAAGTGTATTTACAGAAATGTATTATTTTCAAACGATACTGCATTATGTGTGAAAGAACTTGTACTTGGAATTTATGTAGGCTACATTGACGCAAAAATGTACGTGTCTATACACGTCATGAGCAAATATTCGCATTCTATTACAAGTTTCTTCCTTTAAAGTATTATATATACCATGGATCTTACGAATTAACTTATTTAAACCAACGAATCCGAAGGATGAGTTGTTTTAAATAAGTTCATGAGTAAGATCCATGGTATATGGTTTGCAACAGAAATCAATATTGGGTGCTTTCATCGAGGTCCGCGTTAACCATGGAATAACATATAGATCTTTATATTAGACCATGGTTTGTAAAAGTTCACTATTTTTTTTAAGTTGATTACAGCATAAAAACATCAAAGGAAAAAATGCGTATTTATGTTACAAACAAAACTGTGCCGTTTTTGTTTCATTTAATTGTTACTTTTAAAGTTTAAGTATATTTGGTGCGTATTTAAAGCATACTATAATTGAGTATGTGAAAGTAATATTATAATGGTACTCAAACTGGTTATAACTTTAAGAGGGAACAACTGTGCAATATGTTGTATTTTTTTGTAGGGAGGAGGGGACGGTGTAAAGTTGGATTTCTTTTATGTTCATTTACACCCATCATGCATAGTCTTTCTTACTAATACAAAAACGTAATAATTTATCACTTTTTAACTTAATCTTCTGGAGTGATTATTGTTTAACGCCAATCCAGCAATTTTTCAGCTATATCATGGCGAGAGCAAGTTAATTTTCAATGAAATGATGATGAGGTCTGATTTGTTCTAGACCAACACGCTGAGTTGGATTTTTATAGTGCTAGCTCACTGAAAAAAACAGTCCTCGGGTAGACATGTCGTTCCACTCGGACACATTATTCTGATTCTGAGCCAACCAGTTTTGCTCTTTCTCCTTAATACTGCATGCTTAGCGGAGAAGCAACAAATACCAATTTTATAGTCTTTGGTTTGACCCGATTGGGGCTCAAACCCACGATCTACCGCACTCGAGGCGAGCATGCTAACCATTACACCGCCGATGCGGTTACAGCTTATGGAATATTAATAAAGATCAGAATATATTTGTTGTACTGCTGTATGGCTTTATTTTAGTTTGGGCTTTTTTTGGGGTTTTTTTTGTGTTTAACGCCACTTTCAGCAATATCATGGTGACCAGTTTTAATGGTGGAAGAAGTCGGAGTACCCGGAGAGAACCACTGATCATGGGCAAGCAACTGGTAAACTTTATCACTTGCGGCTGCGATTCGAGTGCACCCTTTTTTTGTAATTTACAAAGACGAGGCGCGAACCCACGCCGTATTGGTGATAGGCTTGTATGAGTTGTCCAACTACCTAACTCATTCAGCCACCCGGGCCCTGGTATTAATTTGAGCTACAACACTGGGCCTATGTGAACGCGATAGCATAGTAGTTTTGCATTGTCACTAATGGCCAAGTACGATTTCCACGGCAGATATATATCCAGTAACCGCATATAGATTGTAAGTAACTGATGGTAGGTCTAAATTTTTATCCATGTACTCTGGTTTCTGTTGAAAATAAATTTGACCACTATGATATAACTGAAATGTACATGTAGTTGTAAACACAAATAGTCGTAATTATTTTTTATATATTAATTATTATATATTATCGGGTACAATGCACTGATATATATATATATATATACACTACCAACAAAAAATTATTTTCGTGTAAGTTTTGCATGGTAAAGGGGGATAACTCTTACTCAATTTATGTGGACAAAAACAACGAATTCGAAGTAATGAACAATTTATTGATATACATATATATATTCTTTTTGCAAATTGTAGATAATAACACACGTGTTCAAAAGAACAATAATTACATACGAAAAATATAACAAGACACAAATCAATTCATTATGACGTAGCTCGCACGAACGAAGTCACACCACCATTCACACTTGAATCAGATGTTACGATACGCTACCCTCACTCTTTAAGAGAATAGTAGCGCATTATAACAGTTGATTTTAATAAGATTGTCTTTATGACATTAGCTAACTTTGTCCCGACTCCATACCTCAACTATGGGATAGAATGGGTAGAATATTGTACAGTCATGTTAATGCTACAAATGTATTTCAAACCGTTTTCTTGTCATAGTATATTTCTATAGAATTTGGGACCGATAACCAATATCATTCGTCCCTGATCATCGTTGTGAACCAAAGACTGATCACGCATCAATATTCTCCACAATGGACATAACTCGGCTGAAATGGTTACTTTTCATTTTTAGCTCTTTATTTATTTGTTTCTTTGTCACAATTCTGTTGGATTAACGGCCTTAAGATTTTGAACTTTCAACTTAGACGTAGAAACGAAATAGGCTGAGTTGTGACGAGTGGTACTCTTCACTCACCACCGGGTACCGGAGCGTGATCAGCCGTGTGTTACCGACTGATGGTCCCTGATTTGGCCAAATATTTCATTGTAGTTTACCACATAACATCTGACAATCACAGTGTTCATTTGCTATTTTATTATCGACTCTTAGCACAATAAAAATATATCATTCATAGAGACAGGAAATGCTGGGATAGCCCGTATTATCTCTTCATCGAAAATTGATTTGCCCAAAACCCAGACAACAAGATACCAATTGTTGTGATCGGAATTCATCATCCGATGACATAGTAAATAGTTTAACTCTAGAAGAAAGAGGAAAATTGCAATCAAACGAATTTGTTTTTGTTAATGACCACTGACCACAATGGGATTAGGGTTATGGTGTTAACGCCACTTTCAACAGTATTTCAGCTATATCGTGGCGATCAGTTTTATTGATGGAGGAAACCGGAGTACCCGGAAAAAATCAGCGACCTGTTGCAAGTCACTTACAAAATTTTATCACATATTGTTATATCGAGTACACCTCGCCTGAGTGAGATACAAACTCACAAAGTTAGTATTGATAGGCACTGATTTCATATGTAGTTATAAATCCAACTATCATACGAGCATGACCACGATGTAATGCACAGTTAAAACACGACTGAAGAAAACCTTCCTTCCAAGTGACTTTATATATTTCGTTGTATTCAGAATGTTTAAGAATGGAAATGGGTGGACGATACAAGGTTGTTGTTTTTCGAAGGATTATTCTGTTTGCATTCCTGACCACAAAATAAAAAGCCTTCTTTCAACAAAAATTGTTTGTTTATAAGATTTTTGCCACATCCATTACAGCTAAAACAATGTGGACAAGCATGCCAGTGGAATTCTCCATGTGACAACCCTGGAGAATCAGCAGTTATCGTTCTCCCACAAGTGTGACAAAGCTGAAAAAGAAAAAAAATACTATTTTATATTTTGTCTACCTGTACATGGCATCAATTATCTGAAAATGAAAATCAATATTTGAATGTTGAACAAAGGGAGTGTGCACAACAAGTGCTTGTGGCATGAAATTACCTCCCTTTTTAAATTTAATTTTCTACCCAAAACAAAACAACCCTTAACCTTTGTTATATCATTTTACTAAATTAATGGTGTTCAGACCAAATGTAGGAAAGACATATCTATTGTAATCCATTAAAACATTAGTACCTCTAAGTTTGTTTTATTTTGTAGTGTGTGTGTGTGTGTGTTAAACTGAATTCAGAGTGTGTGGATATTGTTTTGTGACCTTTGCTGAAAGTACCTCAAGAGCCTTCGAATCCATGAACCTTCGGTGATGTGAAATCAGAGGCTCGAAACAGCTTGTAATTAACAATACCCTTCATTTTACTCAACTGATGAAATGGTAACTACATGTACTTAAATAATCTCACTACTGAGATATTGTACAACTTATAACAAAAATCAAATATATATCTATTTTTTTCTTCCGATTTTTAAAACTTAACAAAAAAATATATATAACAAATTTGACAACAACAAATGTACAACCCATTTATATCATGTAGCTAGTTTAAAATTCAGATAATTCCAACATTAAAAGTTGAAACATTTGCCATTGGAAAAAAACACCATTCCACCTTAAACTGTAGACATTTTTGCCATTGGATAAAAACAAATATATATATATATATATATTTTATTTAGAAGCTACCTCTTTACAACGGGGGCGCCAACCACCAGGATAGAAGCAGTGGCGCGTCTCAATAGTTAATAAATACAAATTATATACATTAAAATGATAATTATACATAAAAGAAAGTTCATATCTTAAAATGCATAAGACAACAACACACTACATAAGACATTAAAGAACAATGTTAGAATAAAACATGATTAAGATAAGTCATTTAATATTTCAGATCTAAGCTTAAAACATTCATTCAGAAACATTTTTCCATGAACATCATAAAATATTCCAAATTCATTGCTAAAAGCATAACCAATATCACCAATTAAAAACTGAAGTTTGGCACTAGACGACAGCTCCATAAATTTAAGACCATATTTCTGATTTTCAACAAAACTATCAAAAACTTTAAAGAACTCGTGACGGATAGACGAAAAGGTAGGGCAATGTAACAGAAAATGTTCTAGATCTTCATACGTGTCCGTTTTACATAAGGGGCAAGTCATTTCCCCCAGCGAGATTCATTCTACTCAAATATTTTTGTAGAGGTATAGTTTTTGTTCTCGCAAGTAATTTTAATCTAGATGCTTTAAAATCGTTTAGGTTATCTAGGTTATCTAGATAAACTTGTTTACCTTGCTTTATATAGAAGTACTGGTAGAGATCTAAGCTACTCTTATTAGTTACGTCCAAAAGGAGTCTATCTCTAGTAATAGAGCCATACTTACGGCTGAAATTTTGGTTGGTGGGGTCAGAACCCATACATATAGATTGCATTTCGCTTACATAGTTCCAAAACGTATCAGTTAGCATACTCATTTTATTATAAACCTGTTTACAAAGTCTACTATCAGGAAGTTCGGATAGTCTTTTAAAGTACGACACTTTCGATCGGTCAATGAACGCGGTAATAGGTTCCCACCCTAATTCTAGGAGTAGAGCTGACCTAGGGATATTCATTAAGGTACGTAATACTATTTTCGCTGCACGATATTGCCAGCTTTCAAGAGCATTTTTTGAAGAGGACGATAATGACATCCATACAGCACACGCATGCGTCAGTGATGGTCTAATGACATTTTTCCAGAGTGCCTCCCCAAAATTTACACGGTTAAAATCCCCATTCTCTCCCAATATTCGTATTAGGTAGTTCGTCTGATTTTCTGACTTACTTTTCAGGTAGGTATTAATATGATAGTTTGACTTCATTGATCTGTTGATAAAATGGCCTAGATACTTGTATTCGTTTACTTCGTCAATATTCTCATTACCCAACACTCAGTTACTGTTTTTGTTCAAGTTTTTACCTATAACCATGACTTTAGATTTCTTTGAGTTAAATCTTGGGTTCCACTTACATGCAAAATTGTGTGATATTTGTAATAATTTTTGTAATTCGTCCTGAGAGTTTGCCATAAGAACTACATCATCTGCGAAAAGCAGACAATTTATAAGCTGGGAAGTGATATCTATGCCAATATTACTTTTAAATAATAATTTTAGTAACAACAACCATCTTGGATTGAGAGCGGGGCTATTGGCTATAGTTTTTAGAGGGAAAATTTAAGGACTACCAGCCATGTTTGGTCTAATTTTGATCAGTAGTTTCAAAGTATACGATTTTAAATTCTGTTATTTCTCCAAAGTTTCGGTCATCAAGTCTTTATCAACAATATCAATGTGATTTCAGAAATAGACTTAAACTTAATAAAGCCCCTGAGACCCAAAACCCAGAACAAGAATATTGAACATTTATTATACCAGTTCCATATTTGGAAGAAGAATTGAACTGGTTTTAAGCTATATTTTTTATCTAATATCATAGTTGCATAATCGGCAAAAATAGAAAATTATGAACTATTTGTTGAACATCACATTGTCAAGTAACTTCATTGTGTATGAGGCAATTATATCTTAAAATGTATAAGTTATGGCAATTGACAGAAACAAAACATAATGATATACAATTCTATTTCTAGTAACAGTTGGCCAGCTTTTGTTGTTATCGTCAAATTAAGCGAAAACCTAAATCTAAATTACTAGAATTAAAGATTGTTTACATTTTTAGACAAAGTAAAGTATGTGTCCCCCTCCACATTCTTTTAGACTTAAAAAACATTTGATGAAATGTTCTAAGGGAAATAACTCCGATCAAACTGCCATAATGACATGGGAATCTCCGTATTGTATTTTTTTTTTTGGAGGGAGGGTCTATTAAAAACGCAGTATGAATTGTGTGAAAAACTTCTGATATATCCCAAGGTAAAACCTATAATAATTTCTTTAAAAAATGTCCGATCAAACTGCTGTATGGTCAAGCGAATTGCCATTTATTAATTAGCAAGCATGCAAAATTGAGGATTTCCAATTTAAAATGTAGTAAGTCTGATGCAAAAACAATATAATAATTATGATCACAATTCCGGGATATGGTGTTTAACGCCTCTTTCAACAATATTACAGTTATATCGTGGAGGTCAGTTTTATTGATGGAGGACACCGGAATCCCCTGAGAAAACCACCGACCTGTTCCAAGTCACTGACAAACTATATCACATAATGTTTTATCGAGTACACCTCGCCTGAGCTGGATTGGAACTCACAACGTTTGTTTCGTCTTTCATCAATAGAGAGTAACGATTAATCTGCATTACTAATTGGAAGCATACATCTGCTGTACCTTACTATATTAACAAAAATAAAGCAAACATTCATGATCTAGCCCCACCTTTATTATCTACCTCTCTATCTATCGTCTTGTCGTATAAAAAATAAAATAGACAGTACCGTACTTTACTAACATCATGGTAATATCTAACTCTTTATCGTCTTGGCGTATAATAAATAAAACAATAGATAGTTCCTTATTTTACTAATATTCGGGTAACACTAGGTGTCTAGATCTCTACCGTCTTTTGTGATATAACTAACAAAACAATAATTAGTTCCGTACCTTCCTAATATCTAAGTGTTATGCCTCCTTGTAAAAGCTATGAAATTACATCTTATAGCTTCTTACCTTGCTATACAATCTATCAAAACATACAATACAATAAGGATTGCCATTGTTTGCAATGTATCGTTGTCCTGCAAGAGGTGCATCACAAAACCAACAACAAAAATGTTGCACGTGCCAGGCTTGTTTTTCTGCTTGTGTATATTCTCGTGCAAAAATTATCTGTAAATAAAATTGAAATGATTATTTAAGATAAAAAAAATTGATCAATTAACGATAGAGAAAACCGAAGGGGCAATCAAGAATGAACAATCATGGAGACACTGACAACATTGGGCGCACAATACACAGCACGAATACAAGCAACACAGACCCCCATAAAAAAACCAGGGATGAACTCAGGTGCTCGCAAATGCTAAAGCATATCCAGCTTGCTACAAGACACCGCTGTGCTACTCATATATTCAAGCTTGGTAAAAGTCTTGACTTCAACCTAGGAGCAACGTAACCTTGTTCGAGTAGCTTTGGCGTCAGCAGCTAGGCTCTATAAAAATCACTGTTATGTTTATGCCTATACTATGCATTGTATTAAGAAAATAGGTGATTTTCCATGATCAAGAAGAATACATACATTCAATAATTCAATCCTAATCCATAGAAAATGTAATGGAATAATGTTACAGTTTTACTATTGTATTACTAGTAAATAATGCAGACAGTGCCTGTTTTCAGAATAAAACGTTTCCAAGAACCCTCTTCTTGAAACTGCAACGCAGTTCCATTCCACTTGGCTGGGGACTTCCCTTTAATTATGCCAAACATTCATATAAGTTACAGAATTAGATAAAAACGTAAACAAACGAACTTCCATTAGATTTCACAGTGTTATAGACTAAAATAGTGTTAGACTTGGTCCTATTCTCAATAGTCACACTTCATTTGCAAATTTATCAGTTTAAATTTTCTTCATGCTCAGACCGCCTCGGTGGTGTAAACGTAAACGCGCTCGACTCGAGTGCAGTGGGTCGTGGGTTCGATCAGTAGGTTGGGTCAAACTACTGAACTATAAATTTATGAATTGTTGCTTCTGTGCTAAGTATGGAGCATTAAGGTGTAATAAGAAAGAGGGATTGGCTCGGAACCAGGATGTGTCGAGAGTGGAACGACCTGTTATAAATGAACTGTTGTTTCATGCAGTGAAATAGCACTACAAAAATATAACCAACATGTTTGACAAGTCAGTACAAAACAGATATCACGATCTCATAAAAAAGGAACTGGTTCTTGCCGCGCTATAGCTGAAATTTTTTTCACTTAGCAGAGGAGGATCCAGATTATCAGAAAAGAGGTGATCTGCTTCATTTTGTGAGGGCTTTAAAAGGGACAGGAGAAAAAACTGGCAAGCAAATTCCCCATAAATTCTAAATAAATTCCAAACTTAGGGGTAGGGTTAAAGACATCGCCCCGGACTGGATCTGCATATGCTTGACGTTAAACACCAATCACTCGCTCATTATATATAGTCATCGTTTTTCAAAAACGTTCACGGATATATATGGGAGAGCTGGTGGTGATGCTCTCCCATAAATATCGTCATTTTAGTTGTAACTAGACACATTCTGAAACAGCATACGTTTACTATCCTTCTGACTTCCCACATTAATATCATTTGATGTTAAAAACCTACGCAGAACGGATGAATTAAATGTATCTTTTGATATATTTTTTATATTGCTTTAATTAACCAACTGTTGGGCACTTATCCAGGCCACAGTTTCAATACAACCTGTCAATATGCGGTTACATAACTTCATAAATATTTACATATTGGCATAAACAGAAGATGAAGCTCATAGACAACTGGAGCAGCAAGATGACAAAAACATCTTCATTAATTATCAATATATTCTTCAAAATCAAGAAATTCTGGCATGGCTGTATCAACAAATATTCAGTTCTAATGAAATCACCATATGGATTTTTCATGCAGTTATGCTCCCTATGTCATAATGTTGGCTCTTGAGAATATTGTAATTATAACATGATCAACATGCAAAACGTTTTATAAATAAAACAGCAAACCAAACATTACGAAACATTATTCAATGATGTTTTAAACTTGAAATTGACATCGGAATTTAACTGACATTTTAATGTAAATATCAATTTGAAATATTCACGACTTTAAAATTCAGAAAAACATAAATTAAATATCCAAAGTTTTTTTTTTTATCAAAATAAAAATGTTATTATAAAAATGTTATTAATGTTATTCATGTATCAAATTAAATAAAAAGGAGGGACCAGATCAAATCTTAAATGAATTTATAAAAAGTAGCTCCAGCATCCTGCTGCCTACTATTGTAAAACTTTTTAATAGAATTCTAGATGATGGAGTCTTTCCTGAAGGATGGAACCTTTCATTGATTTCATCAATCCATAAGTCCGGAGATCCAACTGATTGTAACAATTATAGAGGTATAAGCATCTGTAGTTCTCTTGGAAAATTATTTACAAGACTGTTACAAAAAAGATTAAATGATTTTCTTGAAACTAATCGCCTGCTAAGTGTAAATCAGGCAGGTTTTAGACCAGAACATAGAACTACAGATCAGATCATGTCTTTGTAATGAAAACACTTATTAACAAATATACTAGCAAAAATTGTGGTAAACTTTTTGCTTGCTTTATAGACTTCAAAAAAGCATTTGACAGCAGTTGGAGACAGGCATTACTCTTCAAAATACTACATAAAGGCATTGGTGGTAAATTTTACTCCATTATTAAAAATATATATTGTAACACAAAATATTCTTGTAAAGAATCCACCATATATACTGAACCATTTGTAGCAAACACAGGAGTAAAACAAGGGGACAACTTGAACCCCACACTTTTTAACATCTTTATAGATGATATAGAGTCATACTTTGACAAAAACTCAACTCGGATCCTGTTCATTTACATAATCTAACATTTAATCATTTGCTTTATGCTGATGATTTGGTCTTAATATCAAAATCTGCCGCAAGCCTCCAATGCTGTCTAGATGCTGTTCAGAAATTTTGCAATGATTGGAAGCTTGAACTGAACCCAATCAAAACCAAAGTAATGGTATTTTCAAAAAAAGAAACCTATCCCAATACCATGGGATTTTATTTTGGCCATCACAGATTAGAAATAGTGAACGAATATAAATATCTTGGAATTTTATTCAAGAATAATGGGTCATTGAAACACGCTGGTGAACATTTGGCAAATAGAGCACGAAAAGCGTTTTACTCTCTTAAATCAAAACTCCCACACTGCGATAACTTTTCACCAAAAACATGACTTAAACTATATGAAAGTACCATTTTACCAATTTTTACATATGGTTCTGAAGTGTGGATGACCGACTTCAGCATGAATTTAGACAATTTAGACAAACTACCCTTTGAAAAAGTTCAAAATATGATATTTAAAAACATATTAGGGGTCCATGGGAAAGCTTCCAACATTGCTGTTCATACAGAATTAGGTGTTTACCCTGTATGCCTTAAATCTTATTCATTAATGTTCAAATATTATAAAAGACTCTGCAAGATAGAATATGATACTGACTGTAAGAACTCCTTACTGAGATCAGCATTCATTGAAGATAAATCCTTAAAAAAATCTTGGTCTAAATCTATTATTACACTTAAAAAAAAGTTCAACTTGTCAACACTAGAAATATCTGAAACTCAATTTATGACAGATATTAAAAAATATTACACAAATAAATTAACAAATTGTTTAAAGAATATCGAACTAAATAAAACTGGTAAATTGTATTTTTACAGTACTATTTTTGGGAAATTTGAACTTCAAAAGTACCTTGAATTTCCTTTAGCAAAAGAATTGAGATCTCTTTTGACAAAACTAAGGATTAGTGCTCATTCCCTCGCAATAGAAACAGGTCGCTACAACAACACTCCTAAAGAGCAACGTTTTTGCAAACACTGCCCAACATCTGTGGAAAATGAATCTCATTTCATATTATATTGTTCTAGGTTTGACAATCTGCGACTTACTAGCGATTATAAAGAAATATTTCACACTACAAGGGTTGACGCAGATCTCATTAAGGACATTCTAAATCCCAGTAATATCAATAACGCTAAACTCATTTGCAGATTCTTAAAAGTAGCAAATGCTATTCGCAACGAAGATATAAACACAGGTTAATAATTTTTTCATATATGTTTAATGTTTTGTACAAATTTATACATCTCTGTCTTATGTCATTTATTATTGTTAGTACATTGTCTTATTACTGTTTGATGTACGCCAACATGTGGTTAATTCATCAATAAAACTATTTGATTTGATTTGATTTGATAACCAAAATAAGTACTCAACATCCAATCTCTTTTTAATTAAGATTTAGGAGCCGCTATAATTCCTATAACCTTATTAAAGTACAAAAATGTATCTGTTCCGTAACTGGTCTGTGCTTAGTAGTACTAGTTTCCATAACAACATAACACTCAAAATTTGGCATTACACGTATTGAACTTATGAAAGATACATCTGGCAAGTCTATGTTGTATTTATCATCGATATCCCTTGGGTAATTGCCACCCACTCATATCAGATAATCATTTTAATTTGCAAGGAAATACCCTCCATTTTAAAAACTGTGTCTGTGAGAATATTGTAATTATATATTGTAATCTGATTGGCTGTTAAATAAATCGACTTTAAGGATTTCTCTGTCAGTGACCGACTAGTGATGAGACATGAGTGGAAAGTAATAAGAACGTGGTCATCCGTGGGTCATCGAGGATGATTTAAAAGAAGAAAACACAATCCTCATTCACTAATAGGAAAACATAATTTAATATTACCTCGTCACACGCAGAACATCGAGGATATATAGAATCAGCATAATGTCGTTCACAATATATATCATCATTTCTATAAAAATATATCATGTCCACAAGAAGTTCTTTACAAGTTGTACAAGTAAAACATCCCGGGTGCCAAGCCTTTGTCTTTCCTATACGATCTGCTATCACAGTTACTCCCCCTGCTTCCATCACTTTCGAACATCTATGACAAGTCTAAAATAGAAAGAGTTAAACCATATAGAATAGACGTGCATTGTGCATGAAAAGAGAGCTTATTTGTACGAGAACCGCATCGGTGGTGTAATGGTTAGCGCGCTCTCCTCGAGTGCGGTAGATCGTTTGTTCGAGTCACTGTCGGGTCAAACCAAAGACTATAAAATTGGCATTTGTTGCTTTTCCGCTAAAAACATGCAACAATAAGGAGTAACATAAGACTGGTTGGGTTGGAATCAGGATAATGTGTCCGAGTGGGGCGACATTTCTATCCGCAGACTGTTGTTTCGGAGAGCTAGCCTAATAGAAATCAAACTAAACATGTTGGTCTAGTACAAAACGAGTATGATGATCATCTCATTGAAATGTCATATTGCTCTCCTGCTATCTATCATTTACTCACTATTTGTACGAGCTTTAGAAACAGGAAGAAAAGCGAGTGGGTAAATATAAAATTTATATTCGTAGACAATGTACATATTGTGTTTATCCAGCGATGGCAAATAAGTTATAAATTTGTCAAATGAGTATTTATAACCAAGACACAAAAAGACATTCAGGTTATGCATCTTGACACGGACGTCGAAGAAGACACCAATGAAATGTCAGTACTTGTCCTTTTTTGAATTTCGCAAACTTATAACAAAATTTAGAATTTGTGATCACAATTTAGAAGTCGAATTGGGTAGATATAAAAAAGTACCCCGAAATCTTAGAATTTGTAATTTTTGTAAAAGTAACAGTATTGATGATGAATTTCATTTCTTTTTCCATTGCCAAAGAAATACAAATATCAGAAATAATTTTTTATCCGATTTTGACTCTACAAATTCTGAAATTGACAAAATGAGATGCTATCTGAATCCAACAGATTTTCGACAGGTTCAAAGTCTTGGCTCCTTTTTGAAGAGTTCAGTGGAACTGAGGACAGGGAACCCTCAGACTAACAAACCAAATCATTGATTTGTTATGTATTTCATTACTATGTTTATTTGTGTTTGTTATTTTGTCACAAGCTTTATGTTTGCTTATAACCTCCACCCCTCTACATAAGATCCAAGTACTAGGGGATTTTATTATAGTCATAAAATGTATTCACACACCCTTTATACAGACAATGAGACAATAAAACACTCGTTGACTGATATTACACGAACTTCTGGTAACTGTCGGTATAAGGGTTATTCAAAACCTAACGGATATAAATGCATATTGGCAGTTGTATTTCTCCGTTTAAAATTCTCCCCCTTTTCGCAGCAACTGACGATTTTCGCTAAATAAATGCACATGGTTCGTTTTTATAGTATTGTAAATTGAACATGAAAGAATAACTTGAATTCTCCAGATTTGTAGTGTGCCTGAGTGTAACAACCTCTTTCACATATGCTGTTTTTCTCACGTCTTGAGGATTGATAACATTAGTTTTGATCTCTAATAAAATAGAAAAATATGAGCATTAACTCAAATGCATTAAATTCTTGAAGTTGTAATATGCCTTATCCTAAATCATTCCCTTAATACAACATGATAAGTTTTAATAAACACTACTTTGAAACGCCCACAAACTAACAAGAGATAACAATCAATACAAAAGTAAGATGAGTTCCGAGTAACAACAGCACAGTAGTAAACATCGTTATCATGATACAAACATTTCACAGCTGATGAAACTGATTTTTACTTTGTGATAACAATGGTTCGTTATATTTGTTATCGATATAAATCGGTAGGCCTACCTACACACAGATGTTTTGGCTTTTTATTTAGGTAAATGAGTATTTTTAATAGTATTAGGTAAGTTGATCATAAATTCAAATTGAAATTCAAAATTTTATTGTCATTAAACAATACAGTTTGTGACAATTATACAAATAAACATGTGACAACGAGAACATAAGATCGACATTTTCAAGTAAATATGTTAGGAGTCCCCTGTCCTCAGTTCTAATGACTTTTTTTTTAAAAAGGAACCCAGTTTATTTACTTGAGATGGTGTTGATGGGTTTAAAATATATGAAAGTTTTTCTAATTCTGATAAGTTATTAAAAATTTGATTTTCGTTGTTCAAAATGTGTAAAAAAGAAGACCTCAATTCAGAATTTATCGTACAATGTAAAAGAAAATGTTTCTGGTCATCTATACACTTACAATGTGAGCATAAACCGGCGTTGCTCTCTGGGAATATTTAAATGTCTCCCCTTTTCTATTAATAGGTTGTGTACACTAATTCTAAGTTTTTTGTTATTAGCTTTCTGTATTCAGAATTATATAAGTTGATCATATATAGATATGTGTCAATGAAATATTATATATTACACATTGGCCACTAGAGATTCATGACAATAAACGCAAAGCTAATCTAATTTTCCTACAATCTGTCTAAATTGTCCAGTTAATGAATATTCGGATATTCTGTGCAGGTATTTTTTTCTTATCGTAGATTTATATGTGTATTGCTGCTGGAGATCCAGTTATCAAGAGGATAGGGTTTGGATCCCATTAATAGGTTTAACTCCGCCACCTTTTCCTACACGTCCCAATGCAGGACCTGGAATTTCCGACATCATATGTCCTGGTCTTTTTATGTTCAATTGATTTTTCTGTTTTGTGTACCATGAATGGTAAATAATGCTTACATTAATTCTTACAATATTTGTGTATTTTTCAGAAGTGTATCTATAAAACATTGGTGATGATTACCTTTTTTCAGTACTGATTCCGTATTTTGATGTTGCAGAGCAAACTGATAGGTTTGTCAGATTAACACTAAATCCTATCATAGTTCTGATGTTCACTACAATAAAACGACATCTCAACCATCTGCCCAAAAATTTCAATCACAGAGAGAAAAGGGATCAAGCAGTGCTTTTAATAAAAACGATAAAAGAGATTCCCTTGATAATGTTAAATTATCAGTTGTGTTCATGAGGTTCATTCACCCAAGCTGCTTACTATTAAAATATTCTATTGCAATTGAGATATGTTTACTTGTAACTTTATATAAGAAACTTACAATAATAATTTTACGTCCCTATATACTTTAGTATTAATAAATGGGTGTTTTCATAATGGACCAGTTCTGTGTCCAAGGTTAGTCATAATTGCCCAAGGAAGGTTGTATTGGCCCTAGGCAACACCGAGGGCCAATACAACTTTCCGAGGGCCATTATAACTTAATCGAGGACATATAACCGGTCCATTATGAAAACACCCATTTCTTAATACATTTTTTAACCAGTCAATTTCAATTTTAGGTAATCTTCATTCTTTTTGAAGGCCATAGTATTGACCGAAATGGTAGGGTATAATTGTTTTATCATTTTTCAATATTATTATTTAAATATTAAAATTTTGAAATTTTATGAAAACTGAAATTTTTGAAACTTTTTGAAAATTTTACAATTTTNCACTCTCTGAGGGTAAGATGGTTATGAATGAATAGAAAAATGATTGGTGAAGCGATATATATTAGGGTTTTGGATAGAAAATAAAATCTGATAGCCACAAAACGTGGAAATGTGCTACAGTTGAGATGGGGAGAAAAATCCGCTGTTTTCATTATGGAGAGCGCTCTGACGTTCAACGACAACAGCAGATGTAATAGTCGTCGAACGGCAGAGGAATCTCGGACTAGCTTTTACCCTGTCCATTATGGCTTTTACCCGGTCCATTATGGCTTTTACCGGTCCATTATGGCCTTAAACGCCATAATAGACCGGCAAAGCATTTGGAGCAAAATAATGTTCTTGCTGTATAAATACAAACCAGTCTGTAGTATTCATAATATAACCTACTTATTAATAATAGTACCTACAAGCTATATATATATACCATGGATCTTACGAATTAACTTATTTAAACCAACGAATCCGAAGGATGAGTTGGTTTTAATAAGTTCATGAGTAAGATCGGATGAGTTGGTTTTAATAAGTTCATGAGTAAGATCGGATGAGTTGGTTTTAATAAGTTCATAAGATCCATGGTACATGGTTTGTAACAGAAATTACACGATTGATAAAAGGGTGTTCTCTTCGACGTCCGCGTTAACCATGGACTAACATGTAGATCTTTATATTAAACCATGACTTAAGCTCCTCCCACTTCCATATCACTCAACTGTTATTATCATGTGATGTCAAAATCATGGAATAACATCAAGATCTTCATGTTAAACCAGGGTTTGTAAAAGTTCCCTATCTTTAAGTTGATTACTGCATAAAAACATCAAAGGAAAAATGCGTATTCATGTTACAATGACTTGTAAATGCTCACGTGAGGTTAAACAATAACTTTATCATTTGGATTGTTTACTTCCTCACTTTAAATGTGTTCCCCATTCAGCAATGTTCTGACATATTTTATCCCCATAAACACATTTGCTAATTCGCTGTTGAATTGCTGAATAAATTTCCCATTTGTTCATTTTATAAATTTGTCCCATTTTATTCTATTTCGTTCATATTTAGTTCTTAATTTTGCTCATTCAACCTCATATTTTCTGGAAATTTATTTAGGTTCAGAACATTTAGTGTACTCCACCCCCTACAGAGTCATATTCTAGGTACTTGGTGTATTCTACATGGAACAATACTATCATACACCTTTTTGGTCGTGGTCTGAATATGTATTTGTACATTTGTTTTTTTCTATCGGATTATTTTCTGAATATAGATCATATTCTGTATATTTAGTGTACTACACTTCTTAAGACCACGGTCTGAATATTCGATGTACTCCCACATCGAGCCGTGTTCTGAATGCTTACTTTACATGTACATGTACATGATTTCCCCAATTCTGATTAGAGCCCCATCTTTCACTTGCCCACATGCTTACTAGTATGTTGCGTCTTGGAAGCTCCCATTTTTGGTGCGATATATGAGTAATAGTACTAATAGAGGAGCAAGTGAGAGATTAGCTGCGGAACCGTAGCTCTTTATGGTCC
>MJUT01049894.1:375154-400082 GCA_002080005.1 Gigantidas platifrons | reverse complement strand
AAAAAATATGTACTTTTGATGACGATAATAACACATTTTATACGATAATTTTTTGGTAAATTATTAAAATAGACGTAGTTCATTGGCCGTCAAAATCACTGTTATATATATGATAAACTATTACGATTGATGCACTTAACACCAGGGGTTGATAAAGAGTGAATCTACATTACATGATAAGGTGTTGGCAATTCTTCAACTAATTGTAGTTTTAAAACCGTATTCCTTGATTATCATTTAGAACGAATAATTAAAAGGCATGTGGTTGCATGTGTTTGCAATGATGAAAATTAAATGATAGCAGACCCGGAAGAATGGCTGTTTGATTACTACATTTTGCCCCTTTCAAGTTGTTGTTTGTAAAGAACGTTCACCCTAGCCCATCCCCATATGGAAGGTTTTTTTGGACAAAATCATCAACATTAACAAAAATGTATGACTGTACATGTATATTACTATTATGATTTATTTTATTTACCATCTTAATTTAGACGTTAGGATCTAAAGATATTTTCTAAAGTGTTAAATTCAGTCGCAATATTGGCACTGCTTTGTTTTTAATTCTAATAACAATAAACACAAAAAACTATAAATTAAATTTACCCCCTAACCTATAGTCTTCTTTAACCCGTTCCCTAGTCCCATTGAACTATAAAAAATACATTTTAGCAGTTTCTCATGTACCCACCTGATATCAAACACAACACAGGCACACCGAGACATACATTATAGTACATATGAGTGCAAGGCTAATTGTATACATACATATTACTGAGTAAATTTGCATATAAATTTATGAGAAAAAACAATCACTGTGAAAAACATTTTTTTTTTAAATATTGAAAACATACCTGATCGACAGACAGATCGCGATGGTGTACACTCGTTGCCATTTTGTTTCTCTGAATTCTCTTATAAATGCTGAATCCAACCTTAAAATAATTTCACATCTGTGTTTTACGTTTCCACAAATATAAAGATATGGTCAGTTTGTGATTTTACTATATTACTAAGTGGTGTAATATCATCATGGGAACATGCGCAAAAGATTTTGAATCACAGCAGCCGACACTGATGACGTAATGAGATGATGCACCACACCTCTTGCAGAGTAAATTACTTCAACATGGTATCAATAAGTAATATTTAACAGGGTAAATAAGTAATCTGAAACTTTCACCACAATTCCATATTTCTGATAGTCATGCTTGTGCGGCTTATCGTTAATCTACAGGTTTATCTGTTTACATATCTTCAGAAGATTGATGAGAAAGATGGGAAAAAAAGTTTTCAGAGGAAAATGTTGTATTTGAAACTTATTCTGTTATATTTAAACGCCTGCAATGATTATTATCTGTGTGAAAAGTAAAACAAGGTAAATCTTGATAAATGTGTCTCATAAAATACCTTTCCTAGTTAAATAATGAATGAATGGTCATCTTCTGTTTTTGATCATCAGTTTATTCAGAAAAGCAAAAGTGACATATGGTTTTGGTACATACGTCCTATATTTGTAAATAAAAACAATAACAGTATTAAAGATTAACAACATAACCAACCTCTACATGAACTACTCCTCTTCTGGCAAGCCTCAAACTCTGAAATGAAATGACAACTACAGAAATTGATGGACAGATATCTAGATCCCCTGTTGACCAAGCAGAAATAAGCCAATCGAATGACCACATATTTTTACAGAGATGACGATCAGATAAACATGGACATTGCTCGTATTACCTAACTACCAACTTAGAAAATAGCTATACAGATCATGATGGAAAAAGCCGGTTCACTGAATATGTCCACTTTTCAGTAGTCATTCAGAACTCCTCTTTTTTTAGAAGGAGGGGAGCTGTCAAAGACAGTCGGAACATATCCCTAGTCATCTGTGACATAAGACTGGTTAAGACATTCCAAGTTTAGTTTAGTAAAGACATATTTTATTTGCTCAAATGTGTAAAAAGAATAAGACACAAGTTAAACAAACTGATGAAAAATCGTCTCCTATATACAATAAGTTACAACATTATTTGATAGAGCAAGCATCGATATGAATATTTCTTACATTAATATGTGTAAATTGAAGAAAATCGGAGAATGAAGAAAGAAATGAGAGAGAGAGAGAGACAGAGGGGTGGGTAGGGTTGTGTGTGTGTGGTTGTTTCCTTGGTGAAACACGTAGACAGCAACAAACTTTTCAGACCTCTTTATATATTCAAACACGTCCTTAAAATACTTTCGTTCTGTTCATTTGGAAGTGTAGAATTACCATTGGTCAATAGTTTGAGGTCTAAAACACAATCATTAGGTAGGCATCTGAAGATTTGAAACAATGTATATCTCATATTTGTATTGTAGGAACAATCGAAAAAGAAATGATATGAGTCTTCACCATTGGCAATACAACGATAAGACAGATCTGAGACTTTCTATTTACTTGGAACAAATCATAAGTTAAAAAAGAAGCAAAACATTGAAGCTGGGTTAATGCAATGTTAAGTTTTCGAGGTCCAATTTCGTAATGTTTAGGGATTTTTCTAATATCTGTCTGTTTTCTTATTTCAGTTTAAATTATGATGGTGATCATAAATCTTTCTTAGTTATGTCTTTGACTTTACTTGTATAGGCGTCGTTTGATTCTGTAGCTTCTTTGTTAGCAGCAACCTTCTACCAAGGAATTCTTGATAGGAAACACTTGTAATCTCTGGAATATCGCATCAACAAAGTTATATACTCCATATACAGGTGTTGCTTGAATGTAGCTACATATTAATTGAAATAATGAAATCATCTCTGTTTTGTAAAGTTTTATTCTTAACCTATCCTGATTGTCAATTTCTAGGTGTAGGTCACGGAATGCAGCAGACCTAGTTGTACCTGTGGTATCCTTTATTTCAAGTACAATGGGATACATGCCATCAACATAGTCACCAAACATTGCATTATTCAGTGGAAAAACATCGTATATATAACGTCAATTATTTGCATTATATACGATAATTATTTGCAGGATCGGACTAGTTTTTTCTCTCTCCGTTTTTCATGAAGTGTGCATCATATGAGTATAATAACAAGTTCGGCGAGAAGAAGAGCACAATTTGGTCCCATAGGATTGACGAGTCTGTATGAAAACACATACACATGACAAATATGTTGTCAATCTATATATAAAACTCAAGAATTGTGATGTCAGTTTCAGAGATTTTTTTTAATTTCAGTTATATCGTGGCCGTCAGCTTTTTGTTGGTGCGGTCACGACCACGCCGGCCCCTGATAAAAACAAGTCATTTGACCAACGTTGACATTTTTTTATGCAACATGGTGGATATAATTCGTTTAATGTGTTTTATAGAGTTGGAATTATAGCAGTTGTGTAAAGAGTAGACTGGAAGTCAAATGTTTTACTGTTCACCTGTATTGCATGAGGAGATACACATTGATTGTATGTATTCTAACATATTTTGATAATTGTTCAGAATCCACTGCTGATTCACATCACCCATGGAGTATCTAGTGCCTCTTAATCTCGGTTTTGGCTGATGATAAAATATATGTTAATAATTTGGAAATATGTACCACGGAGCATTTGGCAGATCTAGCAATTTTGTGCTGTTAGTATAAAGGATACTTGTACAATCTAGTTATCCAGTAGAGTGACAGGGGAACCAGTTCTTCATCTTTGGATGAAATTCTAAAAAGGAACACAAAACAGACTAATGGTTGTCTAGGATTTCCCCTTTTGTCAGTGTCGTCAGGACATATGTTTGATTGCCAAGTAAATTGTTAATACAATTCATATATCAAACAATCTGTTTAATGTGACTTATATACAAAAACGATATTGCTAGGAGCTTTGTTTGCAGGAACAACAACATACTTGTCTTAGTGGGAGGACAGTTGTTTTGCAACATTTGCATCTTTATAGTTAGATGCTGCACGAGTTCTATGTTGAATATTGTAATGTTATGTTGAATTAATTAATAAAATATGTTTAAACTAAAGAGTATCTACGTATACATGTCTTTATTCACGTTTTGTGTCTCGAGCATCACTGTCGACAGCATTCATATGAATTTTAAAGTTATGTTTCAAATCAATTGACTTGGGAGCGAGATATTTCGTTCCTTCGGTGGCTTACACGTCTCATGGAGAAGCCTTGTTGTCTTGTTGATAATGGATAGGTCACGAGTTATAACGTGACCAGCCAAATTGTTTATGAATGGCGAACACGGTTGCAATCAGGAGCTTAAGATTTGATTTGATTTTTGGTGTTTTAACGCCACTTTCAACAATATTTCAGCTATATCATGGCGACCAGTTTTAGTGGTGGAGGAAGCCGGAGTATCCGGAGAGAACCACCGACCAGATTTGAACTCATACCATTGATACACTGCATATAGTTTCATTAGTCGAAGTGTTACCTTGTCTCATAAATGCGAATCTAGGGATAGACATGAGACCTGTTCTTAAGCGTATGTAGATGACATGTATGTAGTTTTTTGAGCTGACAAATTTTTTGTTCACCCTACAATAATGCAACAACTTATCTAATTGATCAATCCTGCATTCACCACTATGCTAGGCTTATAAATTCGACCCGGCTTACTTCAGTCTTGTATCTTCACTAATATTGGTCAACAATGTACAAAAATACACACCATCTTATAATTTGTGGTAACTGTGTCACCAAAGGCATGTACAACTAGTCTGAAATAATTTCATAGATATAATCCAGTTTACATGCATTTACATTAATAAATTTGTCAGGTTATTTTAGTCCTTTGTAATAATTATGTGGTCTTTGAAATAAGGAGAATAAACTTGTATACTGTATAATTTGGTTTTTAAGAATAAATGTCAAATTCAAAGTTGATGTACATGTAAATCTGTGAACTATTCTCTGTATTCATATAGAATAAATTTCCTGGCATTGCCCACTTCAAAGACTTGTTATAAAAAAAGTTTTACAACAATAGTGATTTGTGAAGGTCCACAACATGAGGCAATTGTTCTGTTATTTTCAAATCTTGAGACTGGGCATCTTATTTCTCTGTATTGAAGTTCATGTAAAATTAATTGTGTTGGAGTGATTGTTGTTTAACCTGACCAAGTAATTGTTTTTAGCTATACCATGGTAAGTACAAGTTACATTTCAACTAGATAGTGATGTCTACATTGTAAGAAGCATGAACTGCTCACCCTTTACAAACACCTGGTTTTTGGTGGGGTCTGCGTTACTCATCTTTTCAGTTTTCTGTTTTTGTTTTTTTTGTCTTCGTCCTGGGTCTTGTGTACTCAATGTTGCCTGTGTCACTGGATTGTCAATTCTTGATTGCCCCTTCGGTTTTCTCCAACGTTTATTTATTGTACTAGACCAACAAGCTTAGTACTAGCTCATTGAAACAGTCCATGGGTAGACATGTCGCTCCACTCCTACACATCCTGATTCCTAGCCAACCAAGCCTTTGCTCTCACTCCTTGATGCTGCTGAGAAGCAGTAAATACCAATTTTATAGTCTTTGGTTCGACCCAACCATGACTCCAACTTACAATCTACCTCACTTGAGGCGAGCACTCTTTGCAGTTGATTTGTGAAGTCCAATAATATCATGACAGAATTGCTAGACAAACCCAAGAACAATTGAAACCTCAATTACAATCCAACATATTTCTATGTAACATATAGCCTTGTGTAATAAGATGGTGCTGGTGTTCTGAGAACAAATTAACAAAACATTTTTTTTTATATATTTATTTCATTCAAGAAATAATATCAACAGTTATATATAAATCTATAAAATATATATAGTGAAGTTTCTAACAAACAAATGTGAAGGGAACCATGGTTATCTTGATTGATTGACTGGTGTTTAATACCATCTTTAGCAGTATTTCAGCTATATCGTGGCATTCATAGTTATCTTAATCTTTAAATAAAGCAAATTTTTAAATACACTGAACTACAAAATGTACTAGGTGTAACTTGTTGTTTTTCTTTACTTTTTGAAGGTATTCAAAAAATATTAAAATAATTTTGAAAAAGTTTCAATAATAGCTTCTTTTTATGTATTTTTTTCTCACAAAAATAGTTTCACTGGTTTAATTATTTCTTGTATGCTATTTACTAAAGATAAATTTTTATATGAATATTTGTGTATAACAAGGCAAGAAATCATGGCTGTTCCACTTCATAACAAACACTTAACAGACTTAACACACACTTCAGTATTTAATGATAAATCTATAATTTTTTTTTACTATTTAATACAATTTTTCTAATTGGTTTCCTGACACAGGACAAAACACATTTGTATCAACAGGTGGTGATGTTTTTTTTATGAATCATCTCTTTTGTTACATATAATATATTTATCCAACAGGCTGCTCCACTACTCGTATATCATTACATTTTTGTATATGCATAAACTGCATTGCAATAACGGCCAGTGACAAAAATTAGACTATGAACCTGATTTCACTATTTCATGTTATTTCACAAATGGACATATTTTTTGCCATCTCCTAACATTTTTTAGGGGTTAACCAAAAGATTCACTGTAGATTTATACATAAAAAACAATTGTTCAAATGATACAATGAGTTAAAAAAATCTGTTTGACATTTCTGACAAAAGGCTAAATATTTTATATTCTAGATCATAGATTGATAACTTTTCGGATTTATAATCTAGACCTAAAAAAATCTTCTTCTGTTATACAGACAATAGGCAAAGATCCCTGTGTTCAGCCAACCAACTACATTTTAAGCATTACAACCCTTCAATTCATTTTTTATAGCACTGTTTTAATATGAAACTCCCTGTCAAAGAAACAGACAGTAAACAATATATATATATCTAACAATACACTTAAAAGTGAAACAATTCATTAACAAATTTATTTACAAATTTAATAGAAATGTTAGTGTACAATGTACTGTTATTAATGGTATAATGTCATTGATATTGGTGATTTTTTTGTCCAGATATTTTTTTACAAGGATTACATTAAAAACATAAATTAATACTAATTTAGTAATTATAGAGTTTTTGTAAAGTAAAAAGTCCATCCATTTTCTTTTATTTTCATGAATACACATTAAGTAAATATTAACTTTCAACACACAAAAAAACTTACCAAACTCAACGACAATATACCTTTTTTTAAGATACATGATATCAAGTTTAATAAAGCTCAAACACTGCTAATAGCTGCCAAGATTTCACACATTTTTTTTTACAAGTGAAACTATCATTATTTTTTCTTTAGTAGATATCAAACAAATCAAATTTTGGAATGACAGTATATTTCCAAACTTTAAAGCATACACTAAAAAATATGAAATTTAATAGTACTTGATTATATATGACAATATGCAGACACAACTTTCTTCTTGCAGCAAAACTTAAGTTAAGTTACATGTTAAAATATACATGATCATCTGCTCTCAGGATCTCGAAATAGCACTCTTAATTACAGATGCATTTGATACAATTTCATCAAAAGTATATAGTGTTTGACTTTTTTGACATGTCACAGCAATATGTTGTCAGAAGAAATATTGGGAAAAGTTTTTATAATTTTTTTTGGGTGATATTCATGGGAGGTAACTCTGAACCAATTTAAACAGTGATTTTTTTTTGCATTACCAAGGACGTTAATCTTGGCGTTACACATGTATTGCACATGCGGTGAAGTAAACATATGTATAACATACTACTTTTAAACTTTTTATGCCTTTCAATTTCAAAGAAAATAATATATGAAGGCTAATTTGAAGTAAATTTCCCATTAAATGGCACAATTCTTAAACTCTGATGAGACTGGATCCTGTATACAAACATTAAGAATAGGCACAAATAAAAAAAAACATAGTTTGTGCCATGGAAAATCTATCATATATATTAAAGCATATAAAAGAAAGGTAGTGATTAATAAAAACAAATTCATAACAAAATCAAAATGAAGTACTAATGAACTATACAAAATACAACTTATCCTTCAAGTCTAACTACCATATGCTTCTTTTCTTTTGATTAATATCCGCTTATACTGACCTTCGAAACAAAGGCTTAATTATTTCTCTATCAGTCAGATTTTTTTTTTTATCTATTCCACTATGAGGAGAATTTTCTTCTGTAAATTGTGTTTTTCCATGGGAGACAGCCCATATGAGACGAGGTCGAATGAGGCTGTCTCCCATATGTAAATGTCCAATTAAACATTCCAATTTGTTTAATGTCACAGTTGTAAGCATGATAATCGTCATGAATTATTTGACGTCACAATGGAAATTTCTGCAACGCTTTGCCTTCAATCCTTTGGTCTTTATAGAGTTTTGCTGTCACATTTTACAGATGAAATACATTCTAACATTCTGCCAAAATTGAAGATTGTAATATCTTCCACTCGAGTAAGAAATTCTATGCTCGGCTGCGCTCTACTCGGGACAGGACGGAATTTCTCACACTTGTAGAGGATATCCCTTATCTTCAATATTGACTTGTTTAAGAACCTATTAATCTCTTATTGCAGACAAACTCTGTCCAAATGATTCTTATATCACAGTAATCGCTGCATTCTTTTCCGCTATGCCCTCCATCTGTTGTGGTTTTTGTGATATTCTGACTAACAGAAGAAATATAGCTCGCTTCGGAGATTGACTGGCCTCCACAATTTAAAAGTTAAACTAAATGCTCCAGATTAGCCAAGGATAATCTTTGATGAAATAATTTCAAAATTCAAATACACAAATATTCCTTTTCAAAATATTTGAGGATGTTATGTAAAATGTAATAACGTGTGAAGACGTTGCCATGACTCCCAAATGTAAAGTCTTTTTTTGTACATGCCAATAACATATTGCACTGTCCCTTTGTCATTTGATGGAAACAAATCATGATAGCTATTCATATAAAAAAAAAATCTTGTTTAAAAAATTATTAAAATCAATGTAGTTTTTCTGATTATATATATACACAATGTACAAACAACTGATAGCTTAAAAACAAAACAAAACAAAACAAATCTGAAATGCAACATCATAAAGATAATTCAGCCTGCCAGGATTTTGAATCACTTTGGAGAAAATATACAACAATGATATGATAAAATAGTAACATTAACGAGATCAGTCTGAAAATCTAATTCTTGCTTTAACATTTCTTTTATAGTTATCTTTTTGCTCTTTTAGGATCTATTGCATAGTTTACTGTCTTTCTCCTTTCACTTTTAAATTCTATCCTTGTCTTAAAAAATTTAGTTCTATCAGACTGTATTTCACCGCAGTAAAGTATTGTACCATCCAATTCTCATTAAATCCATTCTTTAGGCCAGAAACTGATAACTGATTTAAAATATCATGCATTTTCAAAAAGAACCAGGAGACTTTTTAACAAGATAACTTTATTAATAGCATTACTCCGCAACATCAAATGCTACTCTACCTAGTTCCAACCAATCAACCAATATTATGTGGTAATCTGTCTGATGTTGAGGGAATATAAGAACTGATTTAAAGATGGGTGGGTTTTTTTTCAGGCAAGACAAGTTACAAAATTCTTTTTATCTCGTGTAAAAAAAAATACACTGTCAAAGTAAAAAGTATTACTGATAATGTTTTGTAACAAGTATAGCTTATGGCAATCGCTAATTGAGACAATTAACATATGGCATGCCACTCTGTCACCTTATTCAAATATAATACAGTCAACAACAAAAGTCATTTTCTACATTGCTGTCAGCAGTTGAATAAATCACTAGCGTCATTGACAGAATTTGGGCTCACTGGATTGGATGACAACATAGGATCTCCGCTGACGGGAGAACTATCGTCCATATAGTCTTCGAAAGATCCATGATGGGAGCTAACTAACACAGCTTGTGGTTGTTCAATTTCTTGTTCGTAAGAATGCGAAATCTGAAAAGTTGGTTGAGTTGTGGTATTAGCCAATGCCAATTGTTCAATGTCATCTTTCATGCCACTCGTCATTCCATTTGCATTTAAGATTAATTCTAGTTGCTGGAAAGAAAAAAAATAATGATGTTTTAACATGATATTTTCAAGTCCTAATTGATCAAATCTTCATCCAACTTATGATTTAAAATGGTATAACTCAAACATGAGAGGGGCCATCGTGCTCGTGATCGTATAGTAGTTGGAATTACAACTACCTGTGCAATCGGTGCCTATCACCACTAAAGTTGTGGGTTTGAACCCCGTTCATAGCGAGGTGTACTTCATATAACATTATGTGATCAAGTTTGTCAGTGACTTGCGACAGGGCAGTGGTTTTCTCTGTGTACTCCGGGTTCCTCCACCAATGAAACTGACCGCCACGATATAACTGAAATATTGTTGAAAGTGGCGTTAAACACCATAAACCAAACCAAACCTTCATCCCACTTACGATTTAAAATGGTACAACAAAAAGGTTAGAAATTATTCCAATTATGAGTACGAGTTGTTTCCCTTTATAAAGAATTTGCTCTGTTACCAAATGCATCCCAAAATAATACAGTCATGTACTTACCTATTAAAGTATATTTGAATTATTTAACAACTTGGAAATTCCTGCCATCATTGATTAAAATCACCTTAAAATTATTCTGGAAATTGCTATTTTCTGTGGGTTTAATATCAGACAATTTTTGTACAAATTTGGTAAAACTTGCTTACATAACATACATTAAATCGGTACCAATATATATGATTTTTGATTATCACAGCAAGACAAATTAAGTAATATTCTGAAATTTTCCTGAATGACTTGAAGGCTATATTCTCTTCTAAAGTTATCAAAACAACATTTTATATAAACCTAGCGTTCCAAAAATTAATTTACAAAAAAACAAATCTCCATGACACACATAACCTTAAAGGTAAAGAGGTCCCATACAGAGCTTATAATTAGTGTTTTATATTCTTTATGACATAAGATATCATGTGAACTAAATGGGGTTTAATTATGGAACTACTTATGTAAATTAATTACATACCTGCATTCGTAACATCATTTTTCTATTAGCTGCTTCTATTTGTCTCTGTCTATCTTCTACATGTTTCAGTCTTTCTTGATCCCTCTTAAGTTTTCTGATGTAATCTACGGATGCTTTCAGTATACTGCCTTTATTCTGTCTCATATCCCTGTTTTAAAAAAATCAGAAAGCTACAAATACTTTCTTTTTAAATTTTGCAACAATCTGTAATACATGTGTTGTATAAGGGCTTAACAATCCATAAAGAAGGTAGATGTCGCACCTATATAATACAGTGCAATTTGAAAATATCTGAACACTTAAAACCTCTTGGTTGTATAATGGTTAGTGCATATAATTGATCACTGGTTAGCTCAAACTAGACTATAAGATTGCTACATGTATTTGCTACCAATCAGTTATTGGCAGCTATCTTGGATGGAGTGCTGGGGGTTAGAGGTCACACGCAATTTTGATAGTGTTACGAACCAAAGATCATCTCAGCCCAATATTCCTTACCGTAATTTGATTGAGAGGTTTCTGAGAAAAAAATCTAAATGTGATTTTTTTTTAATTAAAAAGCGTTATTTGCATAATCGGGATAATTTGGGCGAAAAAAAAAAAAATAAAAAAAAAATAAGGAAAAACCCAGAATATATGTCCAGCTACATTGTACTTATTGTCATGCGGCTGCAGTTTAAATCTCAGATAATTTTGACTAACAATAACAAAGCAGTAATGGACAATGAAAGAAATTTATATTTCCAGCAAACAGCAACCATCTTGTAAGGTATGTGGGGCTGTCAGACACAATTTCAAAAGAATACCATCCAAGAACCATCCCAGCTTCTCACTTGATGTTAAATAATCACACACTCTCAACGTTAAGACAGCAGTTTTTTGTTGTTTTAAATATAGCAAGTAGTATCAATTAATAGTGAGAGTTATCTCCCTTAGTCTGCTGTTGTAGCAAATTGTATCAATATAAAACTTAAGAGTTATCTCCCTTATTCTAACCTAATTAAGTGCTACATGTACAATGTACATATCTATATAACTTGGGGGTAATGAACTTTACATACAAATAATAAATATGTATTGAAAAGTGATTCATCCTTTATATCTCAGTCAAATAACATATGTTACTAACTTCTATTGTTTACAAAATAAGTACTAAAGTAGTATATAAACAGAATAATTTATCATTTGTGTGCCATATTTTTCTATTATACATATAGGGCATCAATAGATACTGAGTACAACATTACCATAACATATCAAATTGAAATAAATTCTACTTCAGAGTAATTATTTGGTCTGAATGTGTAATTTAAAGACTTCTATTCAATACAGGGACAGACTACCAAAACCTTATATAAATCAAAATAAACTTTCCTTCTAAAAATTTATCAGTGTCATCATATGCACATGAAGATTAAGCTCATTATTATTGGTTTTATACACCACTTTTAACAAACGTTCAGCTATATTGGAGAAGGAAACTGGAGTCAACCTTGGGAAAATAACCGTCCTGCCATATAAGAATTGAGCCCATTTTCAACTTTTCGTATCATTTAAGATATGAAAATGACCTAGTATTAACCACACATTCATTTATATGGTAGACATATAAAATATTTCGCACAGGAAATCAATAAATATGCTTGCTTAAAGACTAGAGTATATGCATTCTCTATTTCATCAAAATATTACAATTTCTGACAATGACGTCACATGGACTTGTAATATAAAATAAGCTGCATTAGAATACTATTAATGTATATGTATGTGAATATTTGTTGACGTCAATGTATGATTTTACTGTCACAAATGTTGTCAATGTCATGCTGTTGACAAATTCTCAATAAACTTATCATTGTTGATGTTTTGCTTGAAAAATACTGCTCATCGCATGCTTTTCAATGCTGATATTGCTCTGAGAATTAATTTTCTTATAACAAATCAACAATAGTATATATAATCTACAAGTACATATGTATAATCATGTAATATTCAACTTACGGATCAACCGTCTTTGGTAACAATGTTCCGAGCTCTTTAATTCTGTCATTAATATTAAACCTACGCCTTCTTTCAACTACAAATAGATAAAACAGCAAGATCAATTACTGGAATACTAATAAATAAAATAAATTAGGTAGCCATTCTCATATCTTTGGTTCATGTAAACGACAGTATGCCATGAAAATTTCATCTGGTTTATATTCTATATATATATTTTGGTTCAGTTACAGGCATTTTAACTCCTCTTTCATCAATATTTACATTGTGGTGGTCAGTTTAATCAGTGGAGAAAAACTATAGAGTACCAGAAAAAGAAAAAAAAACTGACCTACTAGATGTAACGGTCAAACCTATTTTAAGAGGTCACCTTTGGGAGAAATAAAAAAATGGTCTTATGAGACAGGTAACCTCTTAAATGAGGTTCAATTCATATGAAATTTCTTATCACAGGACAAGAAAAAGGAGAAAAAGGTGACCTTTTAATACATGTGGCTCCTTAAGGAGGTGACGTTTGACTGTATTTAAATCTTGCAAAGGTGTACACCTCGCCACAAGCAGGAATCCTACATCACAACTCTTTTGCACCAATATAATCTGATTTACACAGATGCTACATCTGTTCACTTTCACCAGTTTACATATTGTATACTTTAATTAAAGAGATATATATATTATCATTTTTATTTATTTTTTTATCCAATTAATTTTTCTCTGACATGCAGGTCCTTGACATAAGACAACTTATAATCCGTTTCATATTCAATATATTCTATAGATTATTATGGACACAATGAATTTCATTGAAGAAAAAAATTAAATAAAGCTGTATGTCATTTCACCCCCCCCCCCCATTTTAAAAGTACTGCCATGATAAAACTGAAATATTATTGAAAGTGGCATTAAACACCATAACCCTAACCCTAATTTTAATGAGAAGGCATAGGGTACTTAGAGTAATTTTTAATTAGATAATGCACTATATAAATACTGTAAATAATAAATAATACTTTTAGTAAATGATGAATTAGAAGAATGTGCTGCTGTTATCAGGACTGCAAGTAAATCAAAATATAAGAATACTGTACTCCACATATAATCCAAATATTATAACAACCATTAATTTCATGGTATAAGATTTTTTTATTGGTAACTTGAGAATTTTTCCTTTGATCTTGACCAGCGATATTTTCGGTATCAATAACTGACTCTTGATACTGAAAATTATTGGTCTCAACATATATTATCATTAGAATGGCAGCTCGTCCTACCAGACTTGCTGTGATACTTAGTGATACTATCTGTCTCTACCATCAAGTTGGACGTTATTCTATATGTAACACTTTCTGAATAGGCTTGGCTTGGTTTATGGTGTTTAACGCCACTTTCAACAATATTTCAGTTCCCAGAGAAAACCATCAACCTGTCGCAAGTCACTGACAAACTTTATCACATAATGTTGTATCGAGTACATCTCACCATGAGTGGAATTCGAACCCATAACTTTAGTGGTGATAGGCACTGACTGCACAGGTAGTTGTAAATCCAACTACCATACAATTACGACAGCCCCTCTTTCTGAAATAGAGTCTACTTACTTTGATTATGGTTATCTTTCTTCTGTCTGTCTTTCTGCCACATTCTGGCCTCTTCTTCTGACATAAACTGTGGAGGGGTGTTGGGTACTTGTCCAAAATTAGCTGGACATGATGAGGATGAATTTGCATTGTTTTCTCTTGGAACTTCATATATATCAAACAAATTTGTGTGTGGTAACTGAAAAAATATACATAATTAATAGAAATAGTGTGGTAGATTTGTTAAATATAGATATGCCTTTTTTTTTTTTTAAGCTACTAGTAAATTACAATATATCTCCACTCGAGAAAATTAAATTTTCACATTCTGAAACTTTAGCAAGAACTTTAAAAAAAATTGAATATTTAATCATGAAGAGTGTAGAAATATTGTAATGCACTGGTAGTGGTAGCAGAAGAATAATCTGCTTCTCCTATTACCAAAACATCAAAAATATTTTCTAGTTGTTATTTTCCATCATTAGTGACTGTCAAAAGGAAATTGGTGGGAATTCTCATGCAGAATTTAACCACTGTGGTCATTAAAAATATTACGAAAATTTAACCAACTGGCTAAATACCCAAAGAACAGAAGAAAATTTATTTCAGTATAATTGTCACGAAGAATTAACAACATGTACATGTAGTCCTTCTATTGAGTTTCAGGATTTAATAGAAATGATTCAGGAAATGTGTTTTTTACACATGTATTTTTCCCATCTCTTCCTATTTCTATATATAGAAATAAAAAGAAATACTTTTTATACTATCGTGAAGATTAGATCTAAATTGTAAACAGGCAATACAATTGAATATTTTAATGTCACAAAAAATGATAAAAGGAGCCATCATGGTCATGATCATATGGTAGCTGGATTTACAACTACCTATGCAATCAGTGTCTATCACCACTAAAGTTGTGAGTTGGAACCCCGTTCATGGCAATGTGTACTCGATACAACATTATGTGAAAAGTTTGTCAGTGACTTGTGACAGGTCCATGGTTTTCTGCGGTTTCTAGATCCTCCACTAATAAAACTGACTGCCACGATATAACTGAAATATTGTAGAAAGTGGCATTAAACAACACCATAAATATAATCTAATCAAAAATAATCAATGCCTTTTAACAGATAATACATTTTAAAGTCATCAAAAAAGGTTGAATGTCCTTTTATAGACAATACATTTGAATATTTTAATGTTATATAAAGGTTCAACACCCTTCAGTCATGATGCACTTATAAGTACCAAAACATCAAAAGTATTACTATGCACAATTATAATAATGAGACGAGACCGGAAGATGAGACACACTTCTTATTAAGAGGCACACTTACTGTAGATGACATCTGAGCTAGAGTTGGTTCAATAAGACTGAGATCACTGTCCATATGAGGGTCAACAGTTTGTAGACTGATGATATCACTTAGAAGATTATCCATCTAATAATGACAATGAAATAAAAGATTTTAAATTCCTTTTTTTTAATATAAAATATGCTTTGCTATGCACCAATAATTATTTGAAAAAAAAAAATGTCATTTATAAGCTTCCTGAAATTAAATAGGATATACCAGGTATATGAAATTAAACTGATGATAAACAAAATTGTTATTTGAGGTCACATTGTACATAAATTTAATACATAGTTTAATTTTTCATTACTTCATGTAACAACAATTTATAATAAATTTGACATTTCATCATTTCACTAAGAGAGGTGCTTTGGACTAATAAAACTAGTTTAACCTCACCACTTTATATTGAAGTGCCTGTACAAGTCAGGAACGTGAGTGGTCACATATTTGTCTTAGGGGTATAGATGTTGCTTCTTTCTACGATTTGATTTTGGAATTGTTCCGACAGTGTGGTATTCTTTGTGTTTTTCATTTTTTAAAATTTTCGGCCAAAAAAAAACCAAATAAAAAATAATAATCCTACCAGCTTGTCCAAGTATCTACCCTTGAGTTTTTACAGCAATTTTTGCCAACCTACCTACCTTACTTTTACTAGAATGTTTGCAAAAACACGACCACTTTTTTCTTGGCCTTATATATATATACATTGTTAATTAACGAACAACAATTTAACATCTTCACAGTGTTTGACTTACATCTGTCATTTCACTTGACATGGCTGAACTACTGAGGTCTGCCGACAGAGGACTATCCTGGTCCACTGGGGCACTACCACTGAGTGTTCTGGGGAGTTCTGTGGCATTAGCTGAGACAGGAAGAGACTGGACTGATGTAACTTTGCCATGAGGATTACTAAGGAACATATGAATTTGTCTTTTCTGGCTCTCTTGGACATGAAACTGTGTCGGGTTCTGTAACTTTGATTTGACCTGAAAAAAAACCATGTTTGTCATTAAAACCTTTCATAATCAATTCAAATAAGTCACGTTTTCATGTTTCACTATACAAATTGTTACGAGATAGTAATACATGTATTATATAACACGTCTAATGTAACTATACACTACCAGGGTAAATGTTTGTAATATCAATCATGCAATTATATAGAAAGGTTGTTGTAACTAGAGGCTCAGGTGAACCTGTATCGCTCACCTGATATAAATAAGTCCTCTTAAGAATGCCTGCATGCCGAATACATCTAAGTTACTATTCAAATCCCATAGGGTTCTATGTTAAAACTATGTCTGATCATGGCAGCCATCTTGGATGAATGTTGTGGTCACTGGACACAATTTTGAAAGTATATACTACCCAAGGAACATCCATGCCATGTTTGCTTTAAATTGGCTGACTGGTTTCAGAGGAGGAGACTTTTAAACAATTTTCCCATTGGGTCCTATGTTAAAACTATGTCCGCTGATGGCGGCCATTTTGGACCGAGATTGGGGTCACTGAACACAATTTTGGAAGTTGACCACCTAAGGACCATCGATGACATGTTTACTATATTGGTTTACTGGTTTCAGAGATTTTAAAACATTTTTTCCCCATAGGGTCCTATGTTAAAACTATGTCCGCTGATGGTGGCCATCTTGGATGGAGGTCTGGGTCACTGGATATAATTTTGAAAGTTGACCATTTAAGGACCATTCATGCCATGTTTGCTTTAAATTAGCTTACTGGTTTCAGAGGATATAGGGTCCTATGTTAAAACTAGGTTCGCTGATGGCGGCCATCTTGGATGGAGGTCGGGGTCACATGACATTATTTTGAAAGTTGACCACCTAAGGACCATTCATACCATGTTTGTTTTAAATTGACTTATTAGTTTCAGAGGAAATTTTTTTTAAACATTTTTCCCATAGGGTCCAACATGTATGTTAAAACTATGTTCGCTGATGGCAGCCATCTTGGATGGAGGTCGGGGTCACTGCACATAATCTTGAAAGTTGACCAACTAAGGACCATTCATGCCATGTTTGTTTTAAATTGACCTATTGGTTTCAGAGTTAAAGACTTTTAAACATTTTTTCCATAGGGTCCTATGTTACAACTAAGTCGAGTCATGGTGGCCATCTTGAATCTCCGATCGGCAAACGATTCACAAGTTTAGTACATGACCACCCAATGATCATTCCTGCAAAGTCACAATTCAATTGGTTTAGTGGTTTCTGACAAGAAGATTTTCAAGGTTTCAACCAATCAGAACACGTTATTGGCCCTGGCGGCCATGTTGAATTTCCGATCTACACTAAAAACACAAATCTGGTAGAGGACCATCCAATGAACATTTCTGGCAAGTTTGATTGAAATCTGTTCAGCGGTTTCAGAGAAGAAGAGTTAAATGTGAAAAGCTAACGGACGGACGGACAACGGACGCTTACCCATGACAAAAGCTCACATGGCCTATGGCCAGGTGAGCTAAAAATGACCAAATCTGTTCTTTTTTCAGTTTTACAACTTCTGATTACCCTTTTTTGGTACATTACATGTATCTTCCAACTTTTCTTAACATTTTGAAAAAAAATGTAGTAAGTATTAAATCACTATGATATACAGATCTACGAGGAAGTAAAATGTGTTAAATGGACCTACAAAGGCAAACGTTTTAAAAAGTCACAACCATCACCCTACAATATTAATTGGCAATAGTGATACTGTAAATTCAGAAAATAATGCGTGAATTTATTATTGCGAATTTTCGACAACCGACAATAATGCGAGATTAATTGATGCGATTGGTATTCATGTTGTAATAGAATATTAATAGCAAAAATTAAAATGTGACTTTTAATTATTGCGATGTATAAAAACATCGCATTAATTTCTGAATTTACAGTATGTAAAAGTACAAATCATTGCCAGATGAGGATAATATGATGAAATAAGATACCCTATGTTTTTCAACCTATGAATGTATAGTTATTGTGAGATGGGCAAGATAGAGTCAGATAACAATTTCAAAACAAAATATTCATAAATTCTGGACAGTGAAAAATGAGTGAGTGAGTGAGTGAGTGATTGTTTTAACACCAAATGAGCAATTTTTCAGCTATACCATGACAAGAACAAGTTGTATTTGAAGAGATGATGATGTTAATTTTGTACTAGATCAACGTGCTTGTAAACAAGTTTGATTTCTATAGTGCTAGCTCACTACAATAATAGTTCATGGTTAAACAAGTCGCACCACTTGACATTTTATCATGATTCCGAGCCAACCAAAAAATCAGCAAAAGTCATGTAAATACATACAACAATCTGAACAAAGAAAACTAAATATTCTTAGAATCGTCCAGAATTCCTGCAAAGTTTCAGATCAATGTCCCCAAGAATGTTTCCTCTATATATGGTGGCCATATTGGAAGTCAATTTTGAATGAAATTAAGAAACATTGAAAACAGAGCATACATGTACATTCCTGCAAACTTTCAAAAGTTTAAAAGCCTAGGTGGTTTCTTGGGATTTTTTCATATTTCAGCTAAAATCAGAAACCATTATAAATGTATAATTTATGGGAGCTAATAATTCTGGTGTTGGATGGAAATGGAAATGATAAGAAATTTCAACCTCTTTTCATTTTTTAACTTACAGGAAATAAATTATTCCATATCTTCCTGTTTCCTTTTTGCCTTACACTATTCCAAGTTTGTTATAGTTTTATTGACCTAAATTAGTAAATACACTCACAACTAAATAAACTATTTGTTCTTACCACACATTTGTGCACATTAAAGATTTTTCCAACATTTGATAAATTTGCATTTTCACAATTGGACAGCACAATGACCTTCATTATAAATCCATTACATCTGTCAAACTATCACAACTTAATTTTTTTTTTATTTCTCCAATAATTAATGTCCCTGGCTTAAGGAGAGACAAAAGTTCATTTCAAACAATTAATGAGGACAAATTACACATAATATCACATTTACAGATTTAACACTTGAATATTGTCAGAGTTAATAAACTCAATTGTATACAATAATCCACTTAAAACCAGTTTCAATCCTTTCCTGAAATTAATTTCCTCCTTCCTGTTTGTACAATTCTTTTATATTAAATTATCATGAAATTTGTATGGCAAGAAAGATTGAAACAGAAAGTACACCTTCATTATTGTTCTTATTTTCTTACATAATGTTCATTTATCTACTACCATTTCAATACATTTAATTATCAAGGAAATTGAAATATAAAGGATCAATGTTCTAATTTTTAATGTTTCTCTATGTTATAAATCATGAAATGTTTAGTAAGGCCAAGAAAACAAATTTGGTAATTATAAAGTAGAGGCTCCCAGGAGCCTGTAATCGCTCACCTGGTTTTCAATTTGACATCTAAAGTTGATAGAAATGGGGGTGTTACACATAATTTTGAAGTGGGTCACCCAAATATCATTTCAACTCAAATTTCTGAGCAAAAGATTTTGCTGTGATTTTTACCTCATAATATTCCTAAATGAAATAAACTGGCTGAAAAAATCGCACAGAAAAACCCAGAATATATGTTAAACTACTCATTGCCATGTAGCTGCAGTTAAAATTTGAGCTCATTTTGGTTTATACTAAAGCAGCAATGGACAATTGAAGAAATTTCTATTTTTAGTAACAACACTTGGTTAGCAGCTTGCAATGATCATTCATGACAATTTTCAATTCCATCCTCCATGTTAAGTATCGGAGAAGAAGATCTTTGAAATTTCAGCCAATCAGAGGCTATTATAGCCCCTGGCAGCCATATTGGATAACCGATCGGAACAAAAAGTAACAACAATTGATCAGAACCATGTCAGGAACATTTCTGCGAAGTATGGTTCCAATCCATCTAGTGGTTCTTGAGAAGAAATTTGTTTTACATATTTCCCATAGGGTCGCTATGTTAAATTATGTTCCCTGCTGGTGCCTATCTTGGATTTTCAATCAGTCCAAAAAGTAACAACACTTGGTTAGCAGCTTGCAATGATCATTCATGACAATTTTCAATTCCATCCTCCATGTACATGTAGTATCGGAGAAGAAGATCATTAAAAATATCAGCCAATCAGAGGCTTTCATTGGTTAGACCATGCAAATGAACATTCCTGCCACGCTTGGTTCCATTTGCTTCAGTGGTTCTCTAGAAGAAGATTGAAATGTTTACGGACGAACGCCGGACGCCAAGTGATGGCAATATCGGGTCAGGTGAGCTAACAAAGCCATCCACAAAAAATGTAGTTGAACCGTTCCATTAAAACTGCATCAATCCAAAAACCTTTATCATTATCAGGAATTTAAATATACATATTTTTTTTTACTATTTTAAGAAGTTTTTTGCATTCGATTATATTTTTCCTCATATCTTTAGAAAAAAAATTTATTTGTCTATCTATCTATCTATATGCAACCAGTATTTTTAAACATAGCATTTTTGCAGATGTCCATAAAAGAATAAAGATTTTGGATGAAAATTAACATGAAAGAAAATCTATTTTTTTTTCATTTTGATTTCATTTTCACTGCTGTTGCCTGTTTTGTCATATTTGTACTTTTTTGTCACTACCATAAAAAAAAATGAACGAACAAACTTTTGTTCTTCATCTCACAGCCAAATGTTTAAAGGTCTATAAATCAGCTACAGACTAGTAGCTCTTAAGTCTTTTAATACTGTAGATGGTTAAAAAAAGACTGCAATTAAGAGATAGTTAAACTTTCACAGAAAATCTGTGATGTAGAGCCTATTTATTTTACTAAATTAAATGATATAAAATTCTTCACAAGTAAAAAACATATTGTTTATTTAGAACTATTCTAGTTGTAATTCACTAAGAAAAATAAAACATGGTGCCATAATTATCCACAGCATTAAATATTACCTTCATCTTTGCCATTTTTTTTTTAATTACATGTATCTTCCTCTTTGCAAATTTTTTTTTTTATTAAATATAATTACCTTCATCATTACAATTTTTTTCATATCATCTATTTTACAATGCCTTTCCTTTTCCTACCTTTAAACCCATCTTGAGGGAGACAATCTTTGGCTTTCAGTCCAGTTAAATACAAACACCACCCCCTTGAATTGTTAACCAAGACTTGATAATGGCCAAGTTTACCTTAGGTTAACTACCTACATGTAATTCAAGTTCATGTGTATTACATGTATCTATATAGGCCAATGCAAAAAATAAAATGTTGTTGAATAAACATTAAATAAATCAGCTTAATATATTTTTTAAATGGCAATTTTTGTTCAAACATGTTGAAGTTCCAAGTACAGATATATTTTTGGTGCACCTATAAAATTTTTCCATAATTTCTTGATTATCACATACCGTACATGTACAAGTTATCACACTGAGGGCATTATCTCAATACACTTGTAGTGATAGCCTACATATTAATTTTATAATCCTGAGTAATCATTTCACTATTTTCCGAGGGCTCTTATTACATGAAGATTTTGTTTGATATCTGATTACATTTAATACAAATAACAATTATGATACAAATTATCATTTTACATAGAATGCCGAATCACAGATTTAATATATATGTAGAAATCTAATCACATACAGTCCTCGAAATGAAGATTTGAATTTACTGGTCCAAATCAAATTCTTGAATTTATAATTTTATATTATATATATATTTAAATAAAAACTGAAAAATTTACTGATCCGAACAAAGTTTTACTGGTCTTGGGCTGGAGGACCGGTGTTCATGGTGAGGACTGTACATGTACATTGTAATTTGTGAAAGATTTTTTGAACAACTGCCAGCTGAATTCCCTACATATACATGTACATTAGCTGACTGGAAATTTAGAACATTTACAAATACAATGTATCTTGAAATGGGTGTTTTTGTATGTGTACTTGATGACATATATTAAAAGAGATTTTGTGATGTGTGGTTGGTTCAAATCCAACTCCCCCTCCCTCTTTTCTCCCCTGGAATCAGACTCGAACACCATAAAAGATTTATAAAAAATATCATGTGTTTTCTGAGTTTAGCATCATGTAAATGATACTTTCACATCTTAAACTAAAAATATGCATGGTTTAAAAGTTGGGTATTCATCTGACATATGTATTGATCATTGAATACACATATCACCTGAATTATATTGTCAACAAAGGACAATGTCACAAGGCCAATAATGACTTCCTTATAGATCATGTAATTACAATGTATACAAAAGAGGAAACTAGCAATTTTAAAATATTATCTGCAAAATTTAAGTAAAGGTTATCACCTAGGAGGGCTTTCCAACAACAGTCCTCCAATTGAACATTTTAATTTACTGTTCTGAATCAAATTCTTGAATTTATTATACATTGTACATGTATATCAAAATAAAAATTGAAAAATTTAGTGGTCCGAAAAAAAAAGCTTTACTGGTCTTGGGCTGGAGGAGCGGTGTTCATCATGAGGACTGCAACAATTGTTATAATCTATTTATCACATGATTCATTCCTAGCTTTCAATTCTAGAGTGTCAGTGATTTGACCACTTGACCAATATCCTACCAATTCATTATGTTGATTACTGCTGGATATCAGGTCACATTACATGTAATCAAGCAATAATTGAATGTAATCTCTCAACAAATTACAATTAAAGAAATAATGTAATAAATTTACACTATTGTTGATTCGTTTTGCAAGAATGGATTCTCTGTGAGTGCAATACTGCATCGAAGGTGAGGCCTGAGATGTGAGATGCAATGAGAAGTTCATTTCGAGCAATCATGTCAATGGTGATGTTCGTATCATGTTTGTTGCTTGATAACAGATATATTATTATATGTTCAGATCAAACAGAAAAATTTACAAATCATCGATAATTAAATGTTATCTTTAAAATTACATTCTAGATAAAAAAAAATGTGAAGGGTTCATACATAGAAAACAGGCTATAGTCACGGGTGAAGCTTTTACCATTTTTTTGTAAACCAAGGTCAGAGGTCGATCTCATTTATTTGGCTATCCTGTTCAACCCCTATGGTTTACTATGAGAACTCAGACTTTTATATAAATTATTTGACTTTCCAATCTTTTGACTATGGGTGTAACTGATGAAGCTTATTTTAGAAACATACACTGAATTAGATGTCTACACTGAATTAGACGTCTAGGTTTTTTTAATATATAATTTTGTAACATGAGGCATTTGTATGACAAACAGTTGTGAGAGTTGACAGATATATAGGGCCTTAGACTTCACTATGTTACATATCGTTCTTTATAATATACAGTATACACTTTACATTATTGTGTTGGAAGTCGATGGAATTGTTGATTTTTGTAGTATGAACAAGGTATTAAAGTTATCTGAGATAAATTAAACTATAGTACAAGGTTGATTGATTGATTGGTGTTTAATGCCAACTTTAGCAGTGTTTCAGCTATATCATGGCTTCTGCTACAAGAATTACTACAAACTAAATGTTTACTTTTGTCTTCTAGCTCCAGTACAGTCCAAGATATAGCATGATAAATCACTGTGAGAAATGTACAATATCGTATCACTCATATTGGCGATTTGAATATACATTTTTTGTATCTTTTGTCCTGTTTAATATATCATCAAAATTTCTTTTGTATTTAATAGTGTCACAGTTTTCTATCACCAAAAATGCATTAGAAAGTAATTACAAAGATCACACAGAGCAAGACTTGCAAGACTCTACGATGAGTAATATGTCCAAAACAGTGATTTACCACGGTATGTCTCCGATTGTACGGAGCCACACTACTAATGTTGTGAGTTTGAACTCGATACAACATTATGTGACAAGGTTTGACAGTGACTTATGACAGGTCTGTGGTTTTCTCTGTCTACTTGATACAACATTATGTGACAAGGTTTGACAGAGACTTATGGCAGGTCTGTGGTTTTCTCTGTCTACTTGATACAACATTATGTGACAAGGTTTGACAGAGACT
>MJUT01049894.1:355679-368154 GCA_002080005.1 Gigantidas platifrons | reverse complement strand
GCCAAGTGATGGCAATACCTCACATGACCCTTTGGGTCAGGTGAGCTAAAAACATGTAAGAGTCAAACCTGTCTTACTTAAAGGGCACCTCTATATAACAAATCAGTCTACAAAGGGCAGCCTCATTTTCCCCATTAACGAGTAGTGCATATAATTTAAAGGGCACCTCTATATAACAAATCAGTCTACAAAGGGCAGCCTCATTTTCCCCATTAATGAATAGTTCACATCGTTTTAATCTGTATATAAACGGCACCTGCTCATACAGTCTTTGCCACAATTTTTTTCACATACTTGCCCGAAAGCCAAATTTAGAAAAAAAAATCTATTTATTTAAACAAATTTTCCAAATTTTCATTTGTCCGAATCCAGTTTTACTTGTCCGGGACTTCCGGCAAGCGAGAAGACTGCTCATATAGAGCACATTTTCAAGTTTCCTTGAGTGTCCTTTGTAAATAGGTTTGACTGGGACAAGATTTTGTGTTTTAACAGACAGATGCTCAGTTTTTTGCAATCTTCTCTTGAATATTACATTTACATTTAGTAATTCTGTCTAGGATTAAAAGAGTACATTATTTTTTGTATTTGAAACTAAATAATAGTAGTTCCACAATATATTCACACCTGTGACCAGGTTGATCAACTTATTCCTACATATACATGTAGTACTATGCTTACTTTATTCAAAATACAGTGGAACCACATCAGTGGTGTAATGGTTAGCATGCTTGCCTCAAGTGTGGTAGATAGTTGTTTCGAGCCACAGTTGGTATTTGTTGCTTCTTCGCTAAGCACGCAGCATTAAGGAGAAAGAGCAAAGACTGGTTGGCTCGAAATCAGAATAATACAATGTATGTCCAAGCACAGCGACATGTCTACCCACAGACTGTTGTTTCAGTGAGCTAGCACTATAAAAATCCAACTCAGCATGTTGGACCTCATCATCATCTCATTGAAAATTAACAAGTTCTTGCCATGATATAGCTGAAAACTTGCTGAATTGGCATTAAACAACAATCACTCACTTACTCACTCAAAACTCGGTGGTCATTGACTCATTTGAAGATTTTTTTAGTAACTTTTATTTTAATTTCTTATATGTAGATATTCTATGCCGGACAGTAGATATTTTATGCGGACAGCACAAACATGGCAGATCAGAAGTGAAAAAATGTTAGAGAAAACTGATGGAACACTCAAAAATTGATGATCCAGAGAAACTGGCAACATAGGGTATAAAAGACGAAGACAAACAAAACAAAATATGTGTTGGGACACCATTATTCGCAAACAAACACAAATAATGTAAATAAGACATGAGCCCTCCTACAAACCACTGGAGGTAAAGATGAACACAATATCGTTTTCATGCGGAAATCGCAACGTACAACAGAGCACGGAACTCAGAACGTACATAGAGACACATAATAGGGCAACACAGAAAACTAAAAATATGAGCAACACAGACCCTACCAAAAAACAGGGGTGAACTCAGGTGCATTAACATTCACAAAATAATAAACCTATTTGTTTACATTTTTTCCCGATTTTTGTATTGGAAGCCTTCTCATTTTTAAACTGGTGTTAAAGCCCAAAGCCTATTACACATGACACTATTTTCATGTCATTAACTGCACATAATTTTTTTTTATATTAATATAGTATCTTGTGCCTGTGTATGCACTAGATACGATAACGTAACCCTCATTCCGCTTGTGCTCCATTTAGGGTTACGAATCGATCCCATTCAACGTATGGGGGCAGTGCCCGGAGTAATTCACACTGGGCGGTTTTTTGTGCTAATTCCGTTGCAAGTGGTTGGAAAAATTAACGGGGATGAAAGATAAATATATTTAGGTAAACCTTGAGGTGTTAAATAATCGCTGCAGCAATCCATGGTAGACTTATATCATCTGAAAATTTGAATGCATGAAATCTTCTTTCTGTCCGACATTTTGTTTACAAGTTGCTAGTTCACGCACACTTGCCTCGTTTTTGAGATATCCTTATTTGGATCAATTTTATAGTAAAATCTACTTTCTCGTAGTAACAGTTTTCCATATTTGGCATATATGGATAGGCTCCGCCCATTGCGAGTCTACGTAAGGTGTTATGGCGGACAAGTAACAATTTTCAAATACGAAACCGGTCTTGAAGATAGAAACAGGGATTGTAACACTTATTTCGTATCACCATTTATACTTAAAAATTGTTGGGAATAATAAGATATGACCAGATATGCAAAAAGAAAGTTGAAATATTCACGGAACGAAAATTTTAATTTGCTCCCATACGTTGAATGAGATCGATTCGTAACCCTAAATGAAGCACAAGCGGAATGAGGGTTACGTTATCGTATCTAGTGCATGCACATGCATTTATATTTATCAAATGTCTTATTACCCAAGGCCAAACTCCTAAATGATACAATTTACAACTCGTCCTAAAATTTGTACAAGTGTCCACATCTTCAAAGAAAAAGGGGGCGTGTACTCACGTTTTTATAATCTGAATTTACAAAACAAATAAATGACAAATGAAATGTAGCTATTATCACTAAGTACACATGTATCATACAATAAAATATAAACAAGATTACAAACAAGATCAACGCCCACCATATGATGTGAATTTTTTACTGCAAAAAATAATCAATACTTTAAAGAATATAGAAAACTTAAAGAATATAGAAAACATATTCATCCTGATTTTTTTATTTCTCTTTGACGTCACTTGACTCGTCCTGCTTAGCTGATTAACAATAACATGTTCCATTTATTTACCTTCCAATGATTGCTTTACTCTGCAATATGTAGAAGTTGTCATCGTTCTCTAACTCAGCTGATTCAAGCAATGTGTTCAAATCAGTAACACTTATACCAGAATCTCCCATCTAAAGATTTGTTTGTTTCTAAATAGATCTATTGTTCAGTAATATGTATAGATTCCGCAACAATATCATGAATATGTTGTCTTCCGTCAATTGATCGTTCGGAATTCATGGGCTCATCTGATTTCAACCAATGAAATTAGAGGATATTTCATTCGGAAGAATATTGTTATTTTTAGAACATAACGTCAGAGTTGGAAAACCCAACTTCGCGAGCTATACAAAGGTGGATAACTCTATTTCTTAGTTTTTTTCCCCCCAAGTCAAATTTACATCATCTAAAATTAATAAATAAGAAAAAAAAAAAAAAGAACAAAAATATTAAAGAAAAATTAAAACAATGTTGATAACGAAATACAGAAGCCAATTTTAATGAGATAATATGAGCTGTTCTCTCCTGTTTTGAAGCGAGTACAAAAAAAAATAATAAATAAATAATAATAATAACAAGGATTTATATATAAATCCTTGATAATAATAAATAAATTATCAAATGTAGATACGTTTTCATAGATTCCTTTAAATTTAAATATATATTATACGAGTTACATTGTCCTTTTAGCAACTGCCCTTGGTGACCATTGCACTTGAACGATAACATATTGTTTTTGTGCACTGGTTACGAGGAGGACAATATCTTTTCATTATTATATTATAATAGTTACGAGAAAGTTTATGGCTAAAGCCTAGATACGATAACGTAACCCTCATTCCGCTTGTGCTCCATTCAGGGTTACGAATCGGTCCCATTCAACCTATGGGAGCAGCGCCCGGAGTGATTCACACCGGGCGGTTTTTTGTCCTAATTCCGTTGCAAGTGGTTGAAAAAATTAACGGGGGTGAAAGATAAATATATTTAGGTAAACCTTGAGGTGTTAAGTAACCGCTGCATCAATCCATGGTAGACTTAATCAATCAATATCCATCTGAAAATTTGAATGCATGAAATCTTCTTTCTGTCCGACATTTTGCTTACAAGTTGCTAGTTCACGCGCACGTGCCTCGTTTTTGAGATATCCTTATTTGGATCAATTTTATAGTAAAATCGACTTGATCGTAGTACAGTTTTCCATATTTGGCATATATGGATAGGCTCCGCCCATCGCGAGAGTCTACGTCAGGTGTTATGGCGGACAAGTAACAATTTTCAAATACGAAACCGGTCTGGAAGATAGAAACAGGGATTGTAACACTTATTTCGTATCACCATTACTTAAAAATTGTTGGGAATAATAAGTTATGACCATATATGCAAAAAGAAAGTTGAAATATTCAAGGAACAAAAATTTTAATTTGCTCTCATACGTTGAATGAGACCGATTCGTAACCCTAAATGGAGCACAAGCGGAACTTAGTGAGGGTTACGTTATCGTATCTAGCTAAAGCCTTGTATAATATTGTTAGTTGCAGAGCATTACAACCAGAAAATGTCCCTTCAGCACCTGCCCTTGATGACCACTACATTTGGACGACTATACTATTTGTCCTTGTGTACTGGTCATGAGGGGGACTTAATTCTTTCTTTTAATTTTTGTTGTTGTATTGCTTTTTATGTATGTGAGTGTATATATGTATATATATATATNTGTGTATGTATGTGTATATGTATGTATGAATATGTAAACTAACACACATACATGTAGCTCTGCCCTATGCCATGTATTCTGGACTGCTGAGGTAGCCTTGTTATTTTATATTACAAGATAGTTTCTATATATACTATCTGGTTGGATTAATGCTTGTATATGTTTATATGAGTTAATAGTAATCCTTTATTCTGCATTGTATTTGTTGTAATATCTAATCATTGTAATACTTATGCCCCTTGTGGGTCCTTGATTTGGTAAATAAAGTTCTTATTCTTATTCTTATTCTTATAATCGCGGACATTGCACGTACAGTTTTTATCCTACAGTGTCAAACAATTTATAACATTGTCATACATATGAGTAAACAAAAGACACAAAATACGCCTCCACAGCAATTCTACACCATTTATAACGCGGACGTCCTCGAGGACACCATTCATTAACAGTCTTAATTATAGCTTCCGTTCCTCGTAACTTTACACAAGAACAAGTCGCTTCAAACAGTGTAGAGCAATACAATTTAAACACAGACAACATATACAGACATGTGAAAATGCAAATCATATAAATCTGCAACGACAAAAGTGAAAATTGTTAAAATCAAGTGGTACCGTATTTTTATCAATCCTTAGGCTGTTAAAAAAATTAGTGAAATTTTGTAAAAGCAAACTCAAGTTATCAACATGTGAAAACAAATTGTCGGGTGGACGGACGGACACCAGCCGGTATACCAAATTGCTTCCGGTCTCAAATTAAAGAGCGTATAAAAACATTGACCAATCTGATATTCTACTTTTTAAAGTAAATTATTATATGAAGAGAAATAGAAAAAAAATCTTGATTTGACTTTTAAGAAATTTTCAATTACGGTAATTAAAATTTATTTGATAAGTATCAAATATATGTAAAATGCTAAACATCAAACCTAAATAGATACGATTAAGCAAATAACGACTTACCTGGCTGAAAATTAATCATCTGAGAACAAAGAAACTGAAAAGTGGCTAATCAAGTCATTTCAGAACAGATTGCGTCTCCTTTGAAAAATTAATCATAAATTGTACTAGAGTTATCTCGCCTTGATCACTGCAAGCATCTGCAATGACTTCTTTTGCATTTTTTTTTTATTTGTAAATGGGAACTTTAGATTTATAGCACCTTTCAAAAAACAATTAATCCAAAAGTAGACATGCAACAAGTATACTAGCTCACGCGAACCTGTACAACTTCGCCAAGGAATGCTTACGATCCACCTTTCCCGAGAGGAGGCGGATAGTAACCATTGGTTTAGAGCAGATTCATGGAATCGTTATTGCTCACATGGTAAAACATATTTCTTTAATTATATTGCATATCGTAGCATGTAGCAACAGCTGGTATCACATTAATCTTCATATTACAATGGTGTTACTTGTCACTTACCATTGTATTTCCATTGATGATTCTTAAGAGAACAGAATTTCAATATATTTCACCATTAGATCCTATGTTAAATTTTGAGTCACAAGGGCTCGGACCGTATACAACATCATACGAAAAAAAAAAGTATTTCTATTAACTTGTACTTGCTATATTATTTTAATAGTTTTCTCATTGCAGCATTTGTTAAAACTTTAGACTCCCAGATTTTTACCACGTGGATCCTGTTTTTTGCTATTGTTTCAACAAGCAATAACAACGATGGATCATATGGGTTTTCATAGCAGATTTGTATGATGTTATTTTTAAAACATTTTTACTGTGCAGCCAGTTTAATCTATGAACCCTAGGGCTCGGACTCCATCCACCTGGATGCCTTCGTATGCTAGCTAGAATCTGCCTATTATCACAATGGCAATTCATGCTGTATACAATTATTTTATTCTTCCCATTGCATCCTATTGCTAACTGTGGACCACGGGGTAAGTTCTTCGCGGCTACCCTCTTCCTCACATGGATCATATCTTTCAAGAATAGATTCCGATTTGGTTAAATAATTTTCAACGAGAAGATTAAAACATGGAAAAGGTTAACGACAGGACTGCGAACTACAAACGCCAAGTAAAGGCAAAATCTCGCATGGCATTTAGTCAGGTGAGCTTAAAACCTTTATTAAGTTAAAACCGTCCACGAAAAAGTATACAGATTTGCTTAGTTTTTTTGCCGATCTTGTGACCGTGATGTCTCGCATTCAGAACTTTAGTCGCAGGCGAACAATCGTATCGGTTATGTCCAATATGTATTCAAAGAAAGATAACTCTAATTTTGTTACATACATATCATTCTGTGACTTGCAGTTTGTGTGTCAGACGACATATCACTAAACGGGAACACTTCAGATTTTAATCAGATTAAATGTATATCAACTCTTACGTAATGTCAACACTGAGATAAATCAAACAACTGAAAACAGCTTTATTTTCTTAGTAACTAAGATTTGTATAAATCTCTCTTGTATTTGCATGAAGATTGTCATTTTTTCCATCTTCATAACATTATGCCAACAAACAATGAATTGATGAAAAACTTAACTTAAGGCCCGTTATACGGTATATCATTACAATACATATACACAAACGTCTTTTTTAGAAGCATATGACAACTATACAATATATCCCCCACAGGATTTAAAACTTACTTGACATACGGAGGTCAATACTATTTATTTTTGTCTGAAAATTAAACTCAACAGCGTTAGAATTATATTGATATTGTCAACTCCAAAATCCAATTCTCTAATTCTAACACTGTTGAGTTTAATTTTCAGATGAACAGTTCGGGTAGTTAAACTTGACGAACTGAGTGGTGAAACTCCTGGCCATGGGTATGTGTATGGTAACCATAACACTTGATGTGAGTATGTGTATGGTAACCATAACACTTGATGTGAGCCCATGTAAATGATATTACATTTGTATTTAACCTTGGAGTTCTGCTGGGGGCACGAGTTGGAATGTTCAATGGAACATATCCATAAGCACCGTCCCTTGGTGACCCTTGCAGATATCCAATGTTTCATCCATAAGTCCAAATATAATATCCACTTAGTACAAACTAAAATATGCAGTACACGGATTACATTTTTTGTTAGTATGTGCGATATCGTTTCTTTGAATTTCCTGGATTGCACTTTGGCAGAGATCAGGTACAATAGTAACACATGTTGTATCACTACTGAGTATAATCTCAATTATTGATATTTACTGTTTATAGTAATGTACTGTGTACAGTATTAATCATAATTGTTGTATTTATGTAACTGCCCCCCTGTGGGACCATGATTGGATTAATAAATATTTGATTTGATTGGTATTAAGCCAACGGTCAGAATAAAAGACCTTAACCACTCGGCCACCCAAGCCATTTGTTTCTCATTTGGTCATTGGAATTATAACCCACCCGGTTGTATCAAACAGTAATTACCTCTGTACGTGTGCATCTTTGAAGTAAAAAAAAATTTATAGAAATAAAAAGTAATATGTAATAATTCTTATTTTTCATATCTAAATTACGGACCTAAATAATACTTTGATTTTTTGATATCACACATGTCCACTCATATGATGGTTTCGGAAACAATGCAGAACAAGGAACTCGATCTTGTGAGGAATAATAACATGTAATAACGATAATTCCACAATTTCGTATATATTTCTAACGAAAAGACAAGATCGCAAATATGTCCAACTCGTAATGGTAAAATTTAATAATTGTTTTACAACCAATCGCATATTGTCTCAGTAACGTTGAATGGACAGAGAAAAATATGTTCTACCATGCAAGGCATACGTTGATTTTGATGCTTTACATGCTCAGTTGCTTATACAACTAACCAAATATGGCAGATCTTGGACACACATATATATCGAGATGATAAACATATCAGTGTGTAGTGTATATATGAAATATTTACAAAATAAATATCCATCTTCTGAGTATTGCATGGTGCTGATTCCCATTGCCAATCCCTAGGGTTCTTCAGCTCGTCCCAGGTAGCAGATAGGGGATGAATGGGGTTGTCATATTATAATACTGAAAGCCTGACCGTGGACTATTGCGAGGCCTGTGTTTGTGAAGTCTAGATGCACTGCTGCAGCAGCTGCAAAAGGCAACTTATTTCGTCCCTCCCCAACTCTCCATGATTTTCCAGTGACAGTCAAAAGTCGATGAGATTCTGTTGATGTCCGACTTAACATTACTAGACCAACACTCTTTGTTGATTTTTTTATAGTCCGTGCTCACTGAGACAACAGTCAGTGGGTAGAGATGTTGCTCCATTCGGACACATTATCCTGATTCCCAGCCAACCAGTCTTTGATTTTACTCCTTAATGCTTCGTACTTAACAGAGAAGCAACAATTATCAATTTGATGATCTTTGATTTGACCACAGGAACTAGACACTATCAATAAAAATTGAACTACAGTCAATGGTAAGAAAATAGTGGCGTGTGTAATATAAAAAAACACAAGACACTATTTTCTTACAATGCGATGTGACATTTTTATTGATACTGTCTAGGGCCTGTGGTTTGACCCAAGTTGGACTCGAACCCATGATTCACGATGTTACATCACGAATGCGGTTCATAAAAAATATGAAGGACCTAGGGCATATATAGGTTGCGAACTACAATGACCAGATGACACAACATTAGTAATTCTGGAGGACGTCACGTTACCCCCACCGATTGACACATAAATGAAACAAAAGGGCGAATTTCTTCTTTCCAAGTTCAAGATATGTGGGTAGCAACGAAAAGGAACACGAACATCAAAGATAACTTGCCTAAATATATTTCAAGGATTATTCAGTTGATGTTGAACAATAGATTGAGCACTAATGACGGTTTTACTAGTACGAACATGAACATAATTTTAGCATTCATCTTCAAAAATTGCTTAAAATAAACTACCCTTGACAGAAGAGCATCTAGTCCCCTTTATCAGTTCAAACGTTGAGTCATTACATATAAACTGAGCGATATATCGCAATAAATTTGGGTCATTAGTGGATTATCTATATATGTGTACTTCAAATTTAGAATTTAATAGGTCATTTTATTTCGAAATTTCAAAATATAACACCGTCCGTTTCAAGATTAATAATATTCTCCACTGATAACAATATCACATGTACTACATGAATTAATATCATGTCAATATCAAGGTCTTAGACGATATGTCCATTTCATATTTCAAGTCTTCAGTTAGCATAACTGCTTGGTGTGCAACATATGTGGAGCTAAAGAAAGGCTTGAAACAAACATCATGTATCTGACCAAAGATTTCAAAAGAATTTAAAAAGTGGACATGATATTGGAAAAAGAAATCCCAGTTGTTGCAAGTTTATAGTTGAATAATAGCTTCTTTACATTAAAAAAAACCTTCGAGACAAACGGGGAAAAACAAAATCAATTTATTTTCTGTTTTATGTTTGATTGATTGATTGATTGATTGCAACTTTAGCAGAATTTCAGCTATATGGTGGCATGAACAAATTCGATGACTTTTATAAATTATATTTCCTCAACTTCAAGATCCTAAGAAGGGACTATCCAATTATACACTAAATACAAATTAACCTAAAGGAACGCCATCTTTATTGTTGTTCTACATTTCAGTCACTTAAGTATTGTTTTTGTCTAACTTGAGGGCTATATTCTTTTAATATCCAATCTCCATCCTCTTTTCAATGTTATATCTTTAGAACCTATAGATAATGTTCTTTTTTCCATTCTACTGTCTGTCTTTCTCTGATCGTCGGCTTCTGTTTACATCACTGTGGTATCTTCACATATAAACGTCAGAGAATATCGAAGGGGCAATCAAAAATGGACATCCAGAGAAACTGCCAACTTAGGGTACACAAGACACAAGACGAAGACAAACAAAACAAAAACACAACACAATATGTGTTGGACACCACTATACGTAAACAATCACGACGTAAATAAGACATGACACGAACCTTCCTACATCTACTTTACTTATAACATTCCGTAAGTAATCTACCAATTATTCTATTCATAGCTATAAATTTGGTGATAAAACAAATAAAGTTTCGCTATTTATTATGGCAATACTGGAGATATTATTGTAAACGGAAAAAAGTTTGTTGAACCAAGTTCAACAATTTGTTATCTTAACTCGTTTGACACTGCCATTTGTCAAAAGTTCTCTTTTAAAGAGCACATATCTCAACGACATACTTAAAAAGAGAAAAGAAAAAAAAAGAGAAAAAAAAGAAATAACCGTGTCTACCCCTTTTTTAAATAACATTCTGAAGTTTGATTTCTTTGCAAAATAATATCAATTCCCAAGTCAATTTGATGTTTAGTCATTCGTGGATCACCCAGATACACTATGATATCTGGATTTAAAATAAGACAATTCAAGTATTTTATTTGAAAATAGATTTTTTTTTTTTTTTTAATCTATAATCTAAAATATAGAAGATATGATTTAAAGGTCATTGACTCGCATCTATATATTAACCTTGTAGCTATATATAATAGTACTATTAAAATTAAATTTGGGTTTAGAAAAAGTAGGTTCTGTTGCTGCTTCTCCTGAACACAGTAAAATGTGTCTTGATTGCGCATGTCCTCCCGTGGGGTCGCTTATCAGGGTACTTGCCACAATAATAGATTGTCTAAAGTACACCCCCAATGAATTTGGTGATGAAAAACACTTTTCGCTTTCATGTACACCATTCCAAGATGATAGATATCATGTACAGAAAAATAAGCTCATTTTATCCCAAGTTAAAGAATCTGAATCTTAACCAGAGGCTTATTTAGCTACTCAATATAGAATATGTTTAAATTGTATTATCTGTATATAAGAGTGGAATATAGCTAACTAAATCAATGTATCCGGTAACAGGTACCAGGATGGTATGTTTGTACCTATAGCCACGTTGCACTGTAGGGTTTGTATACTTGAATTCTAATTTTATTTATTCTTTTTAATATACCTACTTCCGTCACTTAACAGCTGTAAAAGCAACACGATCATGTCATTTAGAATCATCCCTTGTTGTCTTTTGCAGCTAGGCTACCTATATTTAGAGCTAGGGCTTCTGGTTTAGACACAATGATGTTCGTTTGTGACACGATTAAATCTTTGATCAAACATATTTATATTTTTATTCATTTTTTTTTATTATACACATTTTCACCCTAAACCGTTATCAATGCAACACTATTATTATAAAATTAGTTAGTTTTTTTCAGTGTATGACTGAGTGAATGTGACATTGATCTTTGAAATTGGTATTTTAATGACCAATGGGGATGACCATAGCCGGTATTTTTTATGATTAATGAGGGTGACCTTAGCCTTTATCACTGCTGTATTGACAAAGAGTCAATATAAAGGAGGTTTTTATTAAGTTTCAATAAGATCGTTATGAATATTATTGATAGATGAATGCAAATATTCTCAAGTTTAATCTTTTGTTGTATTAGAAAAAGTGTGTAAATTTATCAAAGTAATATTACTGTGAAGGTAGATCTCTTCCTGGTTAGGAAAGCCATGATATTTTATTTCTACACATGCATTTTATAATTTGTGTATATGTATATGTTGTATTCATCCTCTCTGTAACTATGCATAGCAGGGGCGGATCCAGGATTTCAAGTTAGGGGGCGCACTTAAAATAATAAAACAATTTGGGGTATTTCGTGTGAAAAATCACGATTTTACGCAAACAAATCATATTTTTTCCAATTTTAGGGGGGGGGGGGCGCCGGATGCCCCCTCCCCCTGGATCCGCCCTTGCATAGTTTATGAGAATAAGACCATTCAATAAAATAAACGATCAAATATAACAACAGTTTAATTTAAACATTCCAATTTCATTAACCGATGACTCTTTATCCGTCACATTTTTATCTTAAAGAGATAGCAAATATATATCTTGTCATAAGTGACGAAAGTAAGCTCCCATTCTTTAGATATTGAATATCCAATCATATTATTTGTTTTCATAAATCTTCAGCCGTCAATATACT
>MJUT01049894.1:310225-340346 GCA_002080005.1 Gigantidas platifrons | reverse complement strand
GAATTTACCTTTGGGGATTCCCAGTACGCACACATACATTCCATTGATGTGTGTCACGCATGAATAACAACCTAACCTTCATGTATTGTTTACAGTACTTTTTCCTTCATCGATAACTAGACGGTGATGTAATTAAGTTACTGATACTTTCCAATTTGATGGTATTTTGCATTTAGCTACTTAAACAAGTAAAATACTCAAAAAAATCGAGAAAAAAATCAGTAACCAGCTTGTGTCAATATCACCAGCGTCCCTTGTAAACTACGTCACAGGATGACGATAAATTACAAAAGTCAAAGTCGATAGATGGTTGTCTTAAGTATTTTTTCCGGATTTTTTTTTGTATGTGTAGTTGTTGTGTATGACCTCACGGAAACGACCTTGTAGGATTTTATACATAAACTTTTTAAATTATGTTGGGTTTTTTTAAGGACTTTAAAAATACGTTATATGCCGGTGTTTTGTTTGTTTACACTCGGTCGTCACTGTAATTTCACAGCGGGAGGGTACACGGAATAGCCGAATTGACAACACTACTGCGTTTGCGCTAAAAATGTTGTTGTTGAGTATTATATGAACTGACGATAACACGGCGTCATATTAGAATATGTCGTTTAGGGGTTGGCACATGGTCGTTAATATTTTTACCTGACGTTGACCCAACGTTGGGCCAACCGTTGGCTACAACGTCGCCCCAATGAGGAAAATGACGATGGTCCAACGTTGGCCTCTGACGTTGGGCCAACAACGCGCGCAACGAAATGCCAACGTTGGCACAACGTAGGTTTGCTATCTGGGTTGTAACTGGAATTTTCTGGGGGTATGTAAACATTCCCTATAATAATATCTTCAGATGATTTAAATAAACTGGTCTCTATAGGATGAACATATTTATCATACTGTGATTTGTACCCAAAAGCGATGCCACCTGACTTCACTCTTGGATTGGGTTTTCTATTTTTCAAATTGAAAGTATATCCAGGAATATGAATGGAATCAAAATCGTCTGTTTTAGACTCAGATAAACAAATAAAATCATACAAATTGATTAGTTCTATAAATTCCGGATAATTCATTTTTTGCATAATACCACAACAATTTAGAGACAATATCTTAATGTTAAAGTTACACGAGTCATTTTTTGAAGAACAATCTTTATTTACTTTTCTGACATCTCCATGAGAATCCTAATTACCATGAGTGGGTGTGACTACACGGCGTCGCTTTCCTGTAGGAACTGTGCGGTTATCAGGCGTGGCGTGAATGTCCATTGGTTCTACGAAGGAGTTATGCGATTCTTCATGTTCGTTATAAGCCACCCCGTCAACATACAATACATCACGGACTAGTTTCACACGGCAACCCTGTGCCCTTTTCTCCTTCATGATAGGATAGAGACTTTTTCGTGCTTGTTCTATAGCATCAGGGAATTGTTGGTTAGCCCCAAAATGTTTACCCTTCAAGCGGTAAGTACTTGACAGAACCATTGCGAGATCTTTATGGTACAAGAAACGAGCCACTATCGGCTTAGGTCGGCCCCTTCTGCCTGGTAGAGCCCCACTTCCAAATCTATGGACGTTACCGAACTCGATCCAATGGTTTATGCGAAGTTCGTGTCGCACAAACTGTCGAACAACTTTTTCAGTGTCTTCGTTCTCTTTCTCTGATAAACCGGTGAAAATAAGGTTATACCTCATAGACCTGCATTGAAGGTCTAATACTGTATTTCGAAGTTCATCATTTTCTTCCCTTACATCATTTAATGCGGATTTAATTTCTTGTCTGATTTCTACCGCTTCATCCTCTAAATCGTTAGCAACTTTATTTATTGAGGATTTCACTAGTTTCACATCACTTACATTTTTTTCATGTTTATCTGTGAAATCGTCCATAAAATTACTGATCCCCTGAAGATCATTTGCCGTTTCACTGAACTTTTTATTCAGTTCACGAATGTCTTTTCCTACCGTAATATGTTCACTTTTTAATGTTCCTATTTCCGTATCTTGTTTATCGGACTTATCTTTCAGATTTTTGGTTGCAACTCTATAATCTATACTATACTTATATACGTAATTATCGTATCAGCTTATCACATTTTACTTGTAAACAGATCTAGAAATGATAATTAGTGTGCACTGGTGTATTTATGTATTTATTATAAAGCAACTGTCGGAGTCAAATTTTCGGTAATGGTTTACGATCATTTACGGGGCGACTCGAAATTTCTACTTGTCGCTTTGTCGTTGTGTTATACTATGAGAGTATCGTCGTCGTCTGTCCGTCTGTATACATGTAGTGATATCCGTTCGACACATTTTGTTCTGCAGTTGACCGATCCTTTTGACTTTTACATAAAGATCCTTGACGCAGAATAAAGTTTGGCATTGATTTGGGTATTGTATCCCTAATCGTTTCCAAACATGAGGTCCCAAAGTGCAAACATGTTTTTTTTCTTACATCTGATATTGATGAAATGCAATAGGAAAATCCTTATAAAAATCATAGCGTTATCATCTAACTATTATTAGAACTAAATTTTCCACAATGATACAATTATAATTATACATAAATGCATAGTTTTATTGATTGTTGTTGTGCAGCACATATTTGAAACATATCCAGGGCGAGAACAATATACATAGAAAATAAATATGAGGTAAGAATTGAGCAATCGGTTGATTGATTTATTGGTGTTGATTTATTGTTTAAGCCAATTATGGAGGTAAGCCATTTTCAACAATATTTCAGTTATATCGCGGCAGTCAGTGTTATTGGTGGAGGAAACCTCGCATGGGTGCGATTCGAACTCACAACGTTAGTGATGATAGACACTGATTGCATAGGTAGTTATAATTCCAACTAGCATTGATCACGACCACCCCATCGAGAGCTATCGGGGAAACGAGTCTAACCTACTTATATCCACATCTACAAAATTTTCTCTAAACCATGCATCCATTATTATGAGTGGTGCACAATATTTATTTCCGTAAATCACCTAGCACCCCCCCCCCTCCCCACGAGGGTATTCCATATCCGTCACCTGGCACCACGCCAGTTATTTGCGGCAAAATTCGGTACATCCCGCCCCATTCAATTTTCATATGATATATTCGCAGTAAGAACATCATAGCCGTATCTGTATTGGTGCAGTTATTCGTGATCCATATTCTAGACTCAAATACAAAATATACACATGATATATGATTCAGTTGATAAAATGATCAGTCAGAGTTGCAGTTAAAAAACAAAAAACTAAGAATCTGAGATTTATAGAAATATAGCTCATTGATACCTCATAGCTGAAAAATCACCATCCATTGATATGTTGCAGTGAGAAATTTACCACCTAGTTTGAAAGCTGAAACAGTCGACCAATTTACGTTGCACGTTTGTACCCCTCCCCCTTGCTGAGAAACGGTGCTGGGCCATAAATACTCCGACCATAGGTCAAGTCCAGGCAGAAATAAGCGTATATATGTACAGTTTTTAATATCTTATCTGAATATGAACTTATTTAGGGTGGCATATCTGTGTTACCATAGACTTGGTCGATTTTATCATTAACATTGGTTGACACTTGAAATCACTTACGTAAAATAATCAGTTTGAGGCCAAGAAGTACATATACTAAGGTCATGTTTATCCAAAATTTTGAAATTTGCTCTAAATATGCTATGGTAAAATAGTAGAGTATATACGTCACAGTCTGTTTAAGTGCTATTTAGTCCCAATTGTTTCGTAGTATATTTTTTTATCTCATAAATGGCGAATATGTCATTTAGTTGAGGACTGATCCTACGTCATCGGCCTTCTTGTTGATGTTCATCTCAAACTGACAATTATTAACAAATTATTTTTTTCCTTGTGTTTATCCTCATTCTGGAAAATGATTGATTTATTTTGATTTATTTTTTTTTTTGATTTGGGGAGGGGGGTTGAAATGAAATACCGGTAAATACGATAACATTTTTTTTTTTTTTTTATAAATATAGCTAATCTATGAAAAAAATAAAGAGTTCTAGGTTAAATAGATTGACTATATGCTTGCATGAAAAGTTCCCCGCAAGCATCAGATGATTGTTACCATCCATAAATAGTTTTGATTCATATGGAATCGTGTAATACACTTTGATCGTCTATGGCATGGAACTTTTTTTGGTGTAAACTAAACAGTTGGTGATCAATAATAAGAATAATCAGATTTAGAATCTGGACAACGAACAAAATGAGAATCACCCTCGCTTATTAGGCTCGACATAAATCTATTGCACACCACCCCGACTGTTTTGTGATATTGATAGTCTAGAATAGTTTGTGAAGGTAACACATATTTTCTTACATTAGAGTAGTACATACATATACATGTATATATCTTAGTTTATCAATCTTATCAGTGGCTGATTATATTGTTTTGTTTTTGTTTTGGGATAGAGATCGAAGGTACAAATATTTGATATTTTATCAGTAGCTAGTTTCTTTCTGTGTATTGGTAAAAACCAGTGGGGCTCAAAATCAGAGCAGCCCAGCACGTCCCCAGGCACCGGACCGCATACCCTATCAATGGGAGGTTGCCAGGGTACAATACAGAAACAAGGACCGTGAATCATAGTGGGTACCGTATTTGGACAGTGCCACCCTCATTGCACATTATTTAGATCCTCCAAACCAAAGATTCTTGTAGTATAAAATGTTGACGAGTCGCAACCAAAAAAGACACGAGTCCCACTATAGTGCATTCAATATTATTTGTTTGTGCAAAATGGTGAGTCCAAAACACAGGTGAGGAATCAAGGACTCACCTAGACGAGTTGCAAGTATCTCTGGACCCCCCCCCCCCCCCCTTATGCGCATCTAAAAAAAGAGTATGCACATTGTAGCATGTACAAAAGGTTACATTTTTTTACATTACATCCTCATTTCTGTTTTATATATTTGAACTTCTCGTCCTTGATATGTTAGGATCGTTCTTGTATTTTAGTATTTGATTTGTTACTATGACTACAGTAGCCATTTTGAAAATTCAAAAAATAAAAACCACATCTAGGTATTGGGGTTTACTATTCCATAAAAGTACACATTATATGATTTCAGATCTCTGAGATTTGATTCGGACAAGTTCTTGACATATATCAGAAAATTAACAACATTATAAGATTTTAGCTAATAGAAAGGCAGTGAAATTAATCACATATTCCACTTCAACATAAATTACAAAAAAATATAGCTAATATTTATGAAGTTGCTTCAGAATTTGTTTTACACATATTTATTTATCTCAAACACACTTCTGATTGGTATTTCGTTTATTCACGGTATTTGTTTTTCTATACATGTATTTGCCAATGCATCATTGCTCTACGATTTATTTAGTGGATGAGGTCAGGTTGTTTCACCAGTTTACTACATTCTTTATCATCGTTCGTGGTGACACAATGACCACCAAGTAATGTGTGAAGATTTTAAATAACGTCAGTCGAATGGACATTTCAATGTAATGGGTCAAAATTGAGAACTTCAAAACTTAACCTGAACCAAGGAAAATAAACAAGATGATAACAATATGTACACGGTAATTTTGCATGATAAAAGAGGAGAGAAATTTACCATATGCAATACACATATATAACGTTTCCTTACACGTTGTATGCCGGCTTAAGGTATGGTGTTTAACAGGGCGGTCTTGAGCCAATTAGACCCCGCGCAGGAGTTATCTACTGTCCACTGTTCAAATACACACAACATACTACAGGTTTTACTGAGAACATAAATATGCCCAGCACCTCCTAATGTCGATCTTGGTGTTTAACGCCACTTTCAACAATATTTCAAAAATTTAGTGGTGGTCAGTTTTATTGGTGTCAGGAGGAAACCGGAGTACACGGAGAAAGCAACCGACCTGCCACAAGTGACTGACAAACTTTATCACATAAAGCTGTATCAAGTAGACCTCACCATGAGAGGGATTCGAACTCACATAGTGGTGATGTGCACTTCACTGCATAGGTACATTTTGTAGTTGTAGACCCTACTAACCCGGGATGTTACACACTTTATCATTAGAGTCTACTCCTGTAGTTGGAAGAAGAGATCCAACTAACATACGATCACGACCTGACCACGACGTCCCCCTTTACACATTTTATACACCCATACACTTATATAGCTTTATATACACAATAACTATAACATAATAGACATAATTTAGAACAACGTTTCACCAACATGTCAACAATATTTTGAAAAGTTATGTTTTTGGGTTATAATTGCCAGGTAAGAATTATCATGAGGAGAACTAAACAGCTTATTTTCAATCTTGTTACACCCATCGGAACATTTGGGGTATGTATATACCGTAGACCTTGTAGCCCGTTGCGGCTTACCATTCAAATTCATCGATTTCATCCATTTTCTATTAGACATATTCAAAACTATCAAGTGAATTATAACATTTTTTATGTTGTAGTAATAATTCTACATCGTTCACATTTAGGACAAACAATCAAAGTGAGTTTTTCCCAGTCATTTAGACCACAGTTTCTAAGGAATGGCATCTCATTGCGAATGGCTATCGACGGAATGGACTGCACACATTTTGAAATAGAATGATTGGTCCTTCATATCTTTCATTCAATGTATCCTGTCAAAGTGCTTCTCGTAGAACTGAGATTTAAAATTGAGGAGATACGATGTCTAACGTTGATCTGATCTTGCTCGTATTTGATATATGTAGTTATATACGTCTCGAAATAACAATTATAATAATAATAAGTTTATTTGAAATGCACAATTTTACCCCAAGGGGTTGATGGCAGACAATTATACAAAACATATATACAAAGCAGACAAAGGACAATCATTAATTAAGTACAAATTAAAAGAATAACAAGACAGTCTTATACAGACAAATTAAATTTGTAAAATCATACAGTTATAGAGTCCACTTTCCTCAGTATTAAAGACTTTTTAATAAATGGAGCAACAAACCGCAAATGATTCGGCAAAGACATTATCTGTATATATTTTTCATTATTGTTTAGTGCACTTAGAAAATTATTCTGTATATTCATTTCTAATTCTTTTCTAATATCATTATATTTTGGACAATGGAAAAAGTAGTGAATTTCATCTTCAATTACATTCATATTGCACATTTGGCAAAGTCTATCATTTCATTTTGATCTTTTATAACGACCTCTTTCTATTTCTAAAAAGTGGTCACTAACTCGCATTTTACATAAATTTCTTCTGTTTTCAAAATTTGTATGAAGTAAATATTCATTGATTTCATAATCAGATTTTAATTTACTGTATAAGAATAGTTTGCTGTTTTCTGTTAAGGCATGAAGTTTTTCAAAAAATAATGTTTCATAGTTATATTTTAATTTAACTTTTAATCTTTTCTCAAAAGAAACTTTTTCTTTTTCATAGTCAAGATGTTCTATTTCATCTAAGTCTATGTTATTAACATTACATATATTATTTATATAGGTAAACCAAGAATATGAACCTTTGAAATGTAATGACTTTGCTAATAAAAACGCATCATCTAGTAATTCGTTATCAGTATGATGTAATAAATGAGCTAAATATTTTACAGATTGAATTTTAATGAATGTATCCAAAGGATACTGAGCTAGTTCTGCTCTAGCTGCAATATTAACTGAGTGTTTACTTATGCCTAACGTATATTTACAGAATTTTAAATTACATTTTTCAATAAAACTTGTGTCGATTAATGATGTAAAGTCAAAGTTAGGGTTATCTTGTCCTCGCTTTGATGCTTTTATGATTTTTTCGTAGAAGTCCATATACCAAATTTATACCGACCGAATTAAATTCACACATTGGATATTCAAAACAGATGAAATACTTGTTAAAGTAAAATTAGTCAAAATTTACATGACAAGGAAGGGTGTGAAGTATTATAGAAGTCATTGTGGAGACAATCATGTATTTCATAGAGACCACCATGTAATTGATAGAGACCTTCTGTTCTCGTTTTTGACCTTTTGATGTACAGGCTTTGAATTTGTCCATTCGGATTCTGTAATTACATTTTGTTAATGCTCGGCATTTTCTTGTTTTTCACATTTTATACAAAAGCACATACTTAAAATTTCACATCAACGTTGGGTATACATTATATTTTCTACTGATGGTCAACAAAGAGAAGGATGTTTGAATTTTATCTTATTATGTAGATACGAAAATAATTAAGATATTAAGCGTCCTTAAACAACCAAAAGTCTACCACCACACACGAATATGCTACTTTTAATTATTTAATTCCGTATAAGCTAGTCAATAAACATTCAAAATTTGCATAAAAAATTATCTTTATCTAATATAGAATATATCTTGTCAAGGATGAATGGTCAATATATACCATGCATGACCTTGAACGCATTCCAACCTTCAAACCGGCAATATTAATGTAGTGATGTTGGAATGTACCGTTATAGTAGGTACACTTGTGGAATCAACACTCAAATTTTCAAAATTTACATATGAAAATTAATTGACTGTGTATTTACTGTGTAAATCTCATTTTTAAATTTATGTAAATTTGTTATATAGAAGTTCTGATAAAATAGGCAATGAGAAATGATAAAATATTGGTATCTTTCATTAAATGATAACGGATATTTCTAACAGGAATAGAAAAACGTCAATCGAAAGTGTTTTATTTAGTGTCCAGGAACAAGACTAGTAGACATACAAAATCATACACAAAAGGTGTCCGTGTTCTCCGTAACCGCGATCATTGTTAGATTTAATCCACAATGGACAGCCTTTATGCTGTAAAAGGTACTCCCCTCCCATGCCGGAAGTAGCGTCCGCTAGATGAACAGAATGAATCAAATAAACACCTCGCCTTCAATGTCTTTCTTGTTTTTGGAGAATGTCACAACTTGTAGTATTTTGTTAGACGTGGTACTTGGTGGTCCGTTGCAAGGTTAAATGTGTTCAACAATATCCATATATATATACTCATTTTTTTGTATTTTCCGTATATAGACATGTCTGAGAGAATGTAAATGGGCTTTACAATCAAACGTCAAATACCTTACCGTCTCATTAATAGTCATAAGTACCTGGGTTTTTTTTTGCATTCGTCAAAACAGCTTTTTCGAGTTACCATTACCGTCAAATTGAATGAAAAGTTTATAGCTACCGCAAAAATAATTTGTCGAAAATTTTGATTACAATAGCTAACCATCAACCGGCTCCCCTTGTTCAGTCAATGACCTTTGAACTGGCCATGTATACATGGCACAAACGGTCAACCAGTATCTGCAATATTATGTTAGATACCAATTTTCTTTTACTTGTTTTTCCATATTAATTAATACTATGGGAAAGACTAGTCGGTCAGTAATAAACAAGTAAATACTGGAACTACGAAACCCCTGAAGATACATGACGTCAAAGCTGAAATTCATCAATGAAAACAACAAACTATTCTCATGATAGGTTGACATTATACGGATAAGTGTACACTCAAAGGAACCTATCGAATAGTACACAAAATAGCAATTACTTTTTGTTCAATGGAATCGTTCATTCTACTTTTAGTAATAGTACCTCGATTTGTGTTAGTAGGGTGAGGAAATGTCTCCTTTACGTCATTACAGGGTTTCGTTTTTGATTTTGGTTGTTTAGACCGGCTTATATTAGCGGTCTTTCCATTCACAAATAAAACATATACTGCACTGCACGTGGCTTACAATTCACAGTATACTCTAAAACAGTCGATTTCATTTCTAAATGATTGATTAATTTTTAATCGCAATTATTTCTACAAAATATCATTTTCTAAGAAGAAAACTGATTAAACATGTTTCAGTATGAAGGACCTAGACAATTACGGAAATCCGTAGATATTGATATTACAATTATTAAGTGTATAAATCAGCATGTATAGTATTTATCTTAACAACATAAAGAACAAAATACAGTAAAACCTGCCCATGTGGTCACCTGTATTAAGCAGTCACTTGTATTAAGCAGTCACCTCTATTAAGCAGTCCCATGTATTAAAAGGTCACATTTTTCTTGTCCTGTCATAAATTTTCATATGAATTGAACCTCTTTTAAGAGGTCACCTTTCTTATAAGGCCATTTTTTCTTTCTCCCAAGGGTGACCTCTTAATACGGGTTTGATTGTAGATATCATTCATTAACAAATTATATAGTAAGAATGAAAGTTCAACCTTTATATAATAAGTAGACTTTGTTCTCCGGGACAAATATTACATATACTTATATATACACATAAATTTGTATTAAGATACTTACGTTTTAACTACTTTTATCTTATTTATTTTCTTCTTCATTTTTTTAGAATTCATCATTCGTCTGAACACAATTTTCCCATTTTTGTTGCATTTTGCTAAAACAATAATTGGTTTATTATCCACATTTTCATATTCCGTCCGACACTCATTTTCAGAATTTTCGTTTTTCGTGGATCCCATATCTGCAGTCTCAATTTCATCAAAGGGTATTGCACTATCACCATGCCCCTGGGGCAAAGTTGGAGAATCGAGGGGTTTTTCTGAATCATATCCATTATTATATGTTATGCCACAAGTTATGACCATTTTTATAGAAAGATTGTGTCTGTATTACATTCATTCGCACAGATAACATTTCATAGTTGTGAGCGAAAACTCAGTCACGCCTCCCATAGTTGATTTACCTATAAACAAAATTGTACTCGATTATTAATCTCACAGTAAACTAAACGCTATCTCTTTATTTTAATATCCCATCCGATATTCCACTTCAAACAACACTGTATGACTTTAAAAACTTATCCTTGACTAAGGTGACCATCGTCCAATATAACTACTTCGGATTTCCCCTTCGGCTATAACAAGACCAGGCATTCTGAATTACATGTTGTGATCCAATATACATTTAACTTATATCTTCAAAGGCGGATATTGATACACCTCACTTATACATACAAATGTATGCAAAGTGCATTCCCGATAACCCCTGACACTTAATTCAAGGTGTTCATGTTAATTAATTTAATAAACATTGAATTTAACCGTCATTCTGATATTTTCGCAAGATATAAAAACACTATATGATATATTTGCCAGGGAGAATTTATTGGGATCAATACATTAGTTGTTAACAATAAACGGGAATGCTCTCATTCAAACTAAAACCTATTCAGTCAATAAAAAATTGATATTTGATAAAATAATGATTTTGTTATTTGAAAATACAACATATATTTTATAAGATATAAAATTGTGTCGCATGTTGTATCTTTATATAATTAAACTAATCCAATGTTTGACGTCATTTTTCAGCTTATTTACGACAATCATGTTTAACGAGTAGAAGGGAGGCCTCAGACAAATAGAACAAAACATTATATTGTCAGCTAGACCCTGGGTTTTTTTCCGTAGCCAAAATCTCCGAAAAATGACCACTTAATCATTTGTTCTCTGGATCAATTGATTACATAATAGGTCTATAACCATAATATAATTCATAAGATCCTTTAAGGTAAGGTATAAAAGTAAGGCATAAACAAAGAAAGTGAATGAGCGATTATTGTTAAACACTATAGTCAGCAATTTTTTCACCAGCATCAAGTTACATTTCAAATGAGATGATGACGTTCGCATTGAAGTGCAGATTGCTTATAATAAATGTTCGTACGTTTATAAAATATCTGTATTTTCATTAAAGGCATAATAGGCTGTCAGAATTAACAAAAAATTATATTAAAAGTTGCCAATATTCGATGTTTTATACTAATTGCAGTTGAAATTTTTCATAATATCATACGTAAATAGCTTAGAACGAAGGAAATACGGCACTGTTTCATTTTCTTGAATCCAGTAAAGAATCCAATGTTTACCCGCGCAATATTTATACGACCTGACAGTGAACTCATTCGGGAAAGCGTATGCGCATGTGCGAAATTGTTTGTTGATGAAAAAAGCACATGGCACAAATCGAATCGTGGAACTGAACAAAAACATTGACGGATTCTACACGAAAACGACACAAAAAGGAGGATTCAGCAAGCTTTGTGTAAAAATTAAAAAAAGATGTTATACCGACCTACTCCATTTTTAAACACGTAAGCATAATTTAGTACCGTATCTTTTTTCGGTCGAATCATATTTTAACAGTAAAACTGCATCGTAGTTTTTTATATATTCGTTTTTTTTTCTCAGGAGAAAACGCTAGGTGATATCTCTTTTAAATTAGAGACTAAAATATTCTAAAAAATATATAATCAAGACAACTCAAGTGTTGTCAATAATATGCAATACAATTTGTTTACAATTTTTCCTTTATCGGGCCCCTTTGCAGAGTTTTGGTTTCTTTTTATTGATTTAAACACGTATTTCCGATCTTAAGTGTCATTCTTACTAAATACAAAATGTATTTACCAGTAATAGTTTATTTTTGGCAAGGAAATTGAAGAGTGAACAAATTTAAATAGATTGATGAAAATTTGCTAAAACCTTCATTTCGTATTCTGGTCATCGTGGGGGTTCGTGTAGCCTCGTGTAGATCAAAACAGAACGACAGCTGAAATATTTCATAATTAATACACTATTTCAATGTTGGAAATAGTTTTTTTTGGTATAATTCTTAACATTATCATAGATTCAAGCATTACAGCCAATAAACACAACTTTTCAGGGGAACATTTTTTTAAAAATAAATTATCATCACGTGATTTCTGACTTGCCAATAATATTACACATTAAGGATGTAGAGCTGAAAGATGAAAATAAAAAAACAACTTGGACCTTTTTAGTTCTTTATTTCATAAATAAAAATCAGTATATCAGTGATATCAATGCAAAACTTTTATTTACTCTAAAATGTCTTGAGAATCATGTTGTGTGATCAACCTGCATTATCTCCCCTTGCTGGAATTTCGTTTATCGTATTATTGAATACGCCGCATAAATGGATATTATGCTCTGACATTTGCTGTATGCAAATAAGCGGATTTGACTGTACCATTATATAATATTAACTGATTACCACGGGATCCAATTTCATAGATATATTTCTTAAATCATATTAATTGTAAAGAATTTACATGCAACATGCTCCCTGGTTATTTATAGCAGTTATCATTATTCGGCAAATTTCGGAAAAGAGCCGACTTATAATTAGGTTCGATTTCTTTTCACTAATTACATATTTTTTAAACCTGGCTTCTTGTTCAGAACATTTTATTAGTATAAAACATCCAATATTGGCTTTTAATATATAAAACAAATTAATTCTGACAGCCTGTATGCCTTTAAGTAAATAGACGTCATAGGTGGTCACCGTGCTCGCCTCGAGAGTGATAGATCGTGGGTTCTAGCACCCAGTCGGAAAAATACCAAAGAAAATAAAATTGGTATTTATTGCTTCTCCGCTCATCACATATTATTAAGGCGTAATGTCAGTGTAGTTATAATTTTAAGTTTAAGATTAAGATAGTCCAACCCCAAAGTCGACTAGGAACCAGGTCGTGATCGTATGGTAGTTGGATTTACAACTATCTGTGTAGTCAGTATCGAGCACCACTAAAGGTGTGAGTTAGAACCCTGTTCATGGAGAGGTGTACTCGATACAACATTATGTGATATTATTAAGTCTGCCAGTGACTTGCGACAAGTCGATGGTTTTCTCCGAGTACTAGGGTTTCCTCCACCAATAAAGCTGACTGCCACGATATTACTGAAATATTGTTGAAAGTAGCATTAAACACCATAAAGTCTGCTTGTATTATATATTAAAAGCTTTAGGTCTCTTGCCTTGCACTGGGATTGGAATTAAAATTCCCAACCCAAATGACAACTCTTCTGACCAGAATGTTGAAAGACGTCATTTACACATATTTGTGCAAGATATGACTTGACCTAGGTCATTGAATATGATTAAGACAATTTGATGTGATATCTCTTTTTTATCTCATCTTTCTATAATTCAAAAATCTTAAATTGCCTACTACAGATTATTAAAACCTATTTGGATACACATTTTTTTTTTATTTTCCAGTAATTTTAATGTTTATGAAATCCTTACTTTTAGAAGATTCATAATTCTAAGATGATGATCCAATTTTATGGATTTCTTTCCATTTTCTACATTTTTTTTCAATAAAGATTTTTAAGTTATTTCTAATTTCACACAATTAGACATTTGCTAAATACTGATTAGGTTATAAAACCGTTATTCAATGCAACTTTTAAATGAATGCACACAAGGACGATATGTACACATTTAAGAAATAATTCATGGTAGCCTTGTAAAATAATTGGCATAAAGTGCCTACCCGTGGTAAAAATAATATAAATTCGGGCTACCATAAATTATTTCGATTCTAATATGTAAAAATTGGTAAAATATCGTTATAAATTGTCGATGACGTCATAAATTACAATGGGTGTAGGTATATATTATTTTTACCACAGGTTTGGACTCAAAGCGTTTGAAGGACGTCATATTAGAATTTGCTTTCATATCGTTCAGCGGTTTCACATCGTCAATAACCCACGACTGAACACCACGCTCCGATATACTCTCTACTCACTACCTGTGAGTCAACTGACAAAGAAATTCCCATAAATTTTGATTGGTTCAGACAATTTTTTTTTTACAGCCAATCAAATCAGTTTTAAACAGGAAAGGATTCCCTTGTTAATTAAGATGATGTGAAGAGAATGGCGGGTTCTACTTGATTGGTTATCAGCATGATCAGATTTTATCCTTCATAATCTGTTCAATCCGTGTAGTACGAACACACGTGTACGAACATTTGAATGATGCTATGTAAACAGGGGGGGGCACTCTTCTACCTGTTGAAGGCGTTCAGTATTTGGTAGTAAACGTAGAGTGTTTTGCTTGAAACGAGCGGTCAACGATCACTCCTACCAACAGTGTCGACCTTCAGCCAATCGGACAAATTGCTCCCCCGCGTAATGTGCCAAGGACTGGAGTTGTCTACTCTCGGCTGTTCAAGTACACACAACACACTGCAGGTTTTACAGAGAACAATTGGACCTACATCTCCCAAGGCCGACCCTGCCTACCAAACTATTGCTCATTAGGAGCTGCCGCAGCGGAAATCTCCAAATACGATACATTTATATTTATTCCACCCTATTAAAAGGAGGGTTGTGTGGTTCATTCGTTTCGCACAACAAATGGAGGTCCATTTCGGAAGGGTTGTATAAAGCAGCGGAGATAGTACGATTCATTTATATACCAATGAAATTACAGCATGTATTAGCATGTTTGATAGCACCTGTGCACTCAAGACGAGATATCAGTCTATAATAATAATCTGCGCTGACTTGTCTCTGGTCAATTTTTAGGTAGTGAGTACAGTTATGTAGCTATATCCAAAAGGGTTTTATATGCAATAAAGATTATATTAATAATGTATTTGACCATGTAACATACTATAAGTGCATTACAGTATGACTAAAATTTGTAAAGCATATTAATATGTTGTACAGCATTTAATTTATCAAGATACTAGTAACTGCTGTAATTTCTCAAGGGGCTTCGGGCAGAGTTTCCCACCCTAATCCCCCAACCAGGGTTCTGCCCTATACTCGATTTATGCAATCTCCAAGACCATTCGACTAGAATAATGCCTCCTCTCTTACATCAAAACCTGAATCCACGCCTTCATGCTATGTAGCCATTATACATCACACTTAATACACACATAAACGAAAATCAAGACAAAAAAACAAGGGTGAAGTTAAGACGCACACAAATACATCTTCACATTTTCGCGTTCTTACTAGATAATCTTATATTAGGTTATTGCACAGGGATGATTCTGGTTAGAAAATAAAATAACTGAAAATCAATGAAAAATAGCTGAAACTATCGACACCCACTTTCAAATGGTCTATTTTTGACCTGTTCTGACCGTGCCCAGCAACTTTCGACAATTTTTCTCCAGAGGAAAATAGCTGAAATCAATTAAATAACTGGGGGAAAAAATCATCCCTGATGGTACTATGTGTTTCCTTTCTCTGCCTATGTTTGCCATAATCGGTGCGAAACACATACATTTGTATATTTATTTACAGCCATTTGCTATGCTAATAAGTACCAAAATACAAGTACATAAATACAAAAACAAGATTGTCCTTGACTTTGAAATACACCTCAGGTTATGTAGGTCTATATGTAACACATATGTAACGAAATTCCTCAATGAAATCTTTTGACATCCTTACATTTTGGTACACAGTTGACATAATAAAAGTTTGTACACTTGTCTCCAAGCTTACATGATAACAATGTAACTATTTCAGTCCGACTGTCTCGTGCTGGCCAGTGCGTGCTATATGATCGTGTTTATGGGACAATCTTTGAGGTATATGTTTAACCCAAATATCCATGAGCTTCAATAAACCCCCTCCCACAGGGAGTACCGGGGGTAGAATAGACACCAGGTTTTTTCGTCCTAGAGGCACTAGTCCTCTAAAAGGGGCCAACCCCGCGGGAACCCCGGGGTATAGAAATGGGACCGAGAGCTTCTTCGGCTTGAAGGGGCGTCGTCGGTTGTTCGGGATGTATAAATTCACCTTAATAAAGTGTCATTCGTATTAAAAGCGTTGCCACTTCCTACAATGCCACTATTTTTGCCTTACGAAATTAAATTAAATGTTTGCCGCCATCTTGGATTCAAAAGCTACGATGCTGAACGCACCCCTGTTGCACTGGCTAAATTTTCCGTCCCTACCCATCACCTTTCCTTGTTTCGAGTCCCGTGGCGTTTAAATTCTTTTGCCCATTGGCCTATCCGTCCCCCGTTTTCAACCTACATATTGATTTATTGTAAACATGTTCTCGTCCTGAATATAGCTGAAAAATTGCTCGCTGGACGTTAAACATCAATCAATCAATCATTCGGATTCGTTGGTTTAAATAGGTTAATTCGTAAGATCCATGGTATATAACTCGTGACGAAGGTTGTTTCTTTCCAATTTAATTGTAAAAACAATCAAAAAATACTTTGCACGCCCATATAATCCCTAATATCATTAAAATATCACCTATAAAAGGGTCGAAATGAATTTTTGTACAGGAAACAAAAATTCAATTCAAGGCAAAGACCGCAAGATATGACAGAATTATCAATGAAGTATGTCACTTTTACAAAGTTTCATTGATAAAAACCAGGTTAATGTTTCATAAATATCATTTTTTGAACCAATTGCAAGTTTCCATGAGATACAAAAAAATTACCAAAATGAGCTTTAATATCCCTTTAAGAATTTTTATTTGGCACTAGTCAAATTACATCTAAGCAGACGCCAAATCCATCGGTGCTCCCTGTATCAATATCTTTCAGTTAAAAACTAAAACTTAAACCAGACAGTTTGTCCACTTTTATCTTCTCTAGTTATGGATGCAGATTGTCCACTTTTTTCTTCTCTATTTACGGATGCCGATTGTCCACTTTTTTCTTCTCTAGTTACGGATGCAGATTGTCCATTTTCTCTCTCCTCTAGTTACGGATGCAGATTGTCCATCTTTTTCTTCTCTAGTTACGGATGCAGATTGTTCACTTTTATCTTCTCTAGTTACGGATGCAGATTGTCCACTTTTATCTTCTCTAGTTACGGATGCAGATTGTCCACTTTTATCTTCTCTAGTTACGGATGCAGATTGTCCACTTTTATCTTCTCTAGTTACGGATTTTATCTTCTCTAGTTACGGATGCAGATTGTCCACTTTTATCTTCTCTAGTTACGGATGCAGATTGTCCACTTTTATCTTCTCTAGTTACGGATGCAGATTGTCCATCTTTTTCTTCTCTAGTTACGGATGCAGATTGTTCACTTTTATCTTCTCTAGTTACGGATGCAGATTGTCCACTTTTATCTTCTCTAGTTACGGATGCAGATTGTTAACTTTTTTCTTCTTTAGTTACGGATGTCCTAAGTTTTCCTGGTTCTTTAATACTGGTACTGCGTAAGTTTACTTTACATATTTAGTCATTGTGGAAGTTTTAATTTTAAAGGTAACAACCTGACTGAATTTGATAGATTGGTGGAAAATTTTGCATAAAACTTTGTATTCTCAGGTACTAAATATTTCAGAATACGTTGTATTTGCCGTTTTCCCCCTTTCTCCTACTACCTTACATATCTCCCAAATCCCTGCCAGTTCCATGGACACTTGGTGAACACGTGACCCAAAAGTGTCACACAAGGAGGCAAATAATAAGAAAAATGATTAAATCGCTCAAATGGATTTTCGTATAATATTAACCAATCATAAAAAAAAAAGATATGTACAAAATGTACTTCAAGGATGCAGACTTTTGTAAAATTGTTGATGTCTATTTCCACCATTATAATTTGTCTGAGTAATTTGTACTTTAGATCACTTAGATTTTTTTTTCAGACTAGAAAGTCACATTCACGGTTTGTTAAGTTACATAAGGTATGAATGTACTTGGTTATTAAAAATATCATTATAAATTTATTATTTGATATTTGTAGGATCTTTCCATTTGATATTTGTAGGATGTAAATGTAGTCCACTGTAAAGCTATATTTAATAATTTATAAATAACATAAAATAAAAATGAATTAAAAAAAAAGATAAATAATTTAAAATTAAAGATCAACCATTTTTATTTTTTTTATTTTACCATAATTCGAGTTGGCACAGAGAATATGCTCGGATTCATTTTGGGAAATCTAACCCTACCCGTTTCCGTGATTTGGAGACTTTAGCCCTATCTACTTCCAAACAAGAGGCGCAAAGGTACAAAATAATTGTCGATTTGCTGAGGACGTCACCGAGAGGTAGCTTAGTGGATTGCCGATAAAAATAATAGTATACTAGTAAAACAGACTCAATAATCATCCAATTTTGATAGGATTTTGACGGAAGCTAGAAAATGCCACCCCATAGTTTTTTGTTTTTTGTTAATAACTGGCTTATTTTAAAGAGAGCCGCATATAAAAATAACTGCGGAACCGTTGCTCTTATAGTGTCTTTTTTTGTGTGTGTGACCATCTATGGTAACCAAAAAAAAACTATAAGACACAGCTAACTGCGTCCTGTATATTTGACCACAAAGTTATTTTTTTTCTAAAGTGTAAATCTTAATGTCCGGTATAAAAATGAGGTCACTGTGACTTTGATTTTTGACCAAAATTGATTATTATCATATATCTTTGTCTTTACTGTTTTATGATAGTACTAATCGAGAACGTTTTATTGTTCTTGATGAACAGATCTTAACAAATGTTTTATTTTGAACGTTACATCTTATATCATACAAATTCTGGCAGCTTTTGCTATTAATTACCAAGAGTTGCGAAGCTATATGTTTGTCTTGTTTTTTAATAATAACTTTATAAATGCTATTTTATACCCTTATAGGGTTAGGGTTGATGGGCTAGGTTACTTGACCGTCAATGTCAGTAAAGCAAACTCTGTTAGAATTATTCCTGATACATATTTATACAGAGTCAAAGCTGACCACAAAGGAACAAGGAGTTGTATGATTATTGTACTATCCAGGTCCTTCCATTCGTATACTTATAGGTACGATAATGCAAGTATCAAGAGAAAAAAAAGATTACACTCTGTATGTACATGTATATAAGAATAAGAATAAGAATAAGAACTTTATTTACCAAATCAAGGACCCACAAGGGGCATAAGTATTACAATGATTAGATATTACAACAAATACAATGCAGAATAAAGGATTACTATTAACTCATATAAATATATGCAAGCATTAATCCAACCAGATAGTATATAGAAACTATCTTATAATATAATATAACAAGGCTACCTCAGCAGTCCAGAATACATGGCATAGGGCAGAGCTAAATGTATGTGTGTTAGCTTACATATTCATACATACATATACACATACATACACATATATACACTCACATACATAAAAAGCAATACAACAAATAAATAAGTTTTAGCGCCTTACACAATAATTTACTGTTTGTATTGTTTCTATACGGATTGCTATGTTAAAAGTAATGGCCAGATATATATATACATGCATGTATGATCAAGTACAGGATGTGCATGTAGTTCATTCAGTATTTTCTATAAATTTACAATAATTTAAAATATTAGATCATAAATTTGCATTTTATGTACTGTAATATTATGTCATTGAATTGGTTGATTATAAAAAGGTTTTAAAAGCTATACTTTTATACAAAGTCACTTTCACGGCTTATAAATATCACGGAAAATGACCTTGTGCCATTTCTATTTGTTTATTCCTCCTATTGAGGGTCACCTTTGCTTTTGGGCCACTTTCATTGGCTATACACTAGAAGGTCAAAGTTGACGGTCGTTTCTTTAGGTCTTTCTACCAAAACCAAAGTTATGTTTGATATCATACAGTGCCATTATTATAAGGTATAGAGGAATACATGTGTATTTGTTTTAGTCCTTCTATTTATTGGTTTTTTTTATATAATTAATTGTAATATTGTTTGTATGCATACATATGCATGTTTAACATCTATACAATCAACCAGCTCTAATTATATGTCGCAAAAACCGTGTCACAAGTCCTTTTTATGCCATGGCATTATTACTTCAATCCCATGTTTACAATTATGTCGTCGCATTATAATAATTCTTTATTCTCTAAAACGAATGCAATCCTCTATGCCCCTATAAAGATTTTGGTAATGAATATCACAGAAAAATCAATTCTCCAATCAAAATCTTTGTAACATATCTGATATACAATGAAACAGATATTCAGATCTTGAAACAACTTTATAGGGTTTAAACGTTGTTTTATGACAAAAACGGGTATATGTGTAACGTAACGCTAAAAAGCCACGTTTTCAACGTTGTGACGCTTTAAACCAAATGTTGTACCTGCTTCACCAGTGGAACTTGAGTGATAAAATTTTGTAAAAAGTAGGAACAACTTAAACAACCGAAGCACATATAAATAAGTATTTTAATACATTAAAATTTTCCGTGAGATAGTCGAAATAATATTGTTATCTTTGGTTTTAAATGGAAAGTTTGTCGTATTTTCGGTATTTAAAAAGAACATTACAATTTTGTCATTTTTAGATCTAAGGGTACTGTGGTTCCGGTATTTGATTTTTCTAGTTTTCTTCTTTTAATTGACCATATGTTTTGACAAATGTGATCAGATTCCTGGTACAAGCAACGGAAAAACCATTTACGTTTTCGACGCTAACAGGCGCAAAATTCACAAAAGTCCTGAAAACGCATTTGACGTCGAAATTGATGAAGTGAACAATCCATTCAGACTTGGCATTTTATTCTGTTCGTGTTTGCTTTAATTTTAATATACTCATGATTGGTATTAATGGTAGCCTTTGAATAGAACTAACTGCTTGGCACATACACATTTCGATGATTTATTTGTGTGCTGCGTTATAAATCGTTAAAATTCCAAGCGACGTTGTTTTTTTTTTTAGTAAAATTAGTAAGTGGACATTTCATTCAGACTGCGTATTTCGGTCAATATTTCTTTATCTTTCAAAAGTCATCTTCAAAATTTCTTGTATTATTTTTTACAATATAGATCTGCATAGCAGTGAACAAATATTTACTCAACTTCACCTAAATTTATCGGGAAAAGCCTTTAAAGTTGGTGATCAGCATTTCAGTTCAGTATCTGACACGTTGAATGGACTTAAATACATGCGGATAAAAACAAAATACCTCAACAGAAAACGGCCATCGAGACATTACGTTGGAAGAATTTTGACGTTTACTTTCTTAGCAGATTTGGTGCGATTTCCGTGCATGCGTTTTCGTGAAATTCCCGAAAATCTTATCAATTTTTAACAGAAATGTTACATCTGACGGGACGTTTTTAAGACGGAAGGGGGATTCCGTGGTGGGCTACGACTGAATAAATATCAATATATTTCATAAATATTGCCGGAAAATGATTCCTCATATCCTACGGTTTATTATGATATAAAGATTATGTAGATATGGCATCAAAACTAATAACAACCACATTAAATCAGAAACTAAGTTTATTTAAACGGCGTCGCAGTAACGTGCGCTCACAATAGTACGGAAATGTAATCCTGCCTCGTCCACTTCAAGATAAAAAATGAAACTAGAACTGTCCGCATAGCGGGACTAATACCCCCCACTTCACTCTGACTGTGTCCAAGATTATTGAAAACTAAGTCTACACGGAAAATATATTATTTGTCAAATTATAATGTTTAACACATTCAACAAAAATTAAAACGTCGTAGCATAAAAACTGTAAGAGGAGTTGCACGGACAAACCATGTACCCCTTCAGCCAAATTCAAAAGTTCAACAATCTATATTTTTTGGTAAAATTCATGAAAATCAAAATCCTTACCACATGCACATATTTGATATGAGTACAAATGTTCTGCAATGTAAAAACTTCCTAACTTACAAACTGTAGGAGGAGTTGCGCAGACAAACCATGTACCCTTTTTGCCATATTCACACACAAATGGCTAAGCTCAACAATCTATATTTTTAGTAAAAATGCACAAAAATCAAAATCCTTACCACATGCACAACTTTGATATATGTACAAACAATCTACAATATAAAAACTTCCTAGCGTAAAAACTGTAGGAGGAGTTGCACGGACAAACCATGTACCCTCTATGCGGACAGACAGACAGGGTGAAACCTATATACCCCCTCAAACTTTGTTTGCGGGGGGTATAATAAAAATATATTATCTTAATTAATTACCTCGTTCAACTTGTTATTCGCTGTAAGGGATGATTTGCCTTTAATCGAAAACAAAAATCAGTCCAATTATTTATAGTCGGGTTTTTCTTTCGTAGTCAAAACTTTTAGTTCGAAAACACCATCAATTCTTACACCTCAGATGCATCGAAAACGAAAACGGAAATCCGCTTCGTTCTAGATCTCATGGTCGAAACCCGCTTCGTCTGTAGTTTTATGGTCATTTTCTATAATTGGACGATGAATTAAATGGTAGAAAATTCGGGCCAATTTGTCTTCTGTCATTTTTCTTCATTCATCTTCTGATTATAGAAAACGTCAGTCGTAGACTCTGCCGCGGGACGAAGCCAAATTCCACCACAAGCACTCGAATTCCGGACCCCCTTTTTCCTCATTTGGTCCCTCTAGCTATTATGGTATGGATCTTTGTCTGGAAGTATATCTTTGATCCATTTATCCATATTTTACAAAAATTTCGTGTTACAACTCTCTCGTTCTACTAACTTTTGTTTCTAGGTCCAGCTGCCGTTTTACGTAAAACGGCAGCTGGACCTAGTGCCTGTGAATTCCACTTTGGTTTTCGTAATATCGGAGGAGTAAATATGTATCAGAGAAATTACTGAACGACTATGGTATGGTTGAACTGATTTGGGTTTTCCACAAAAGAAAATAATTTCTTAGACATTTCAAAGTGAACTAAAAGTTGAACAAGGTAATAAATAAAAGTATAAATAGTGTTTCAATTGCAGTTACGGGACATGTCCTACTTTCCCGTATGTGGACACAGACCCTGATGGTCACAAACAGAATATCTTGTAGATACTACAANAATTATTATGACAAGGGCATGTGGACCGTTCTGGTGATCAGATTACATGTCCTACTTTCCCGGCCCGTATGTGAACACAGACCATGATGGTCACAAACAGAATATCTTGTAGATACTACAAAGATTATTATGACAAGGGCATGTGGACCGTTCTGGTGATCAGATTACATGTCCTACTTTCCCGGCCCGTATGTGAACACAGACCATGATGGTCACAAACAGAATATCTTGTAGATACTACAAAAATTATTATGACAAGGGCATGTGGTTCTGGTGATCAGGTTAGTGTCGAATATACATATTACAACGTTAAACCACAAAATTTTGAAAATACAATGTAACATTGAAATATTGTCTAAATGTTGCTATGCTTGTATATACTAATAATATATAAATCCTTGACTTATTCATATTTGTGTAATGTATTATAATTATATTGTATTGTCTTGATGCACGCCAATGTATGGTTTACTATCAATAAACTATTTGAATTGAATTTGAATAATTTTAAAAGGGGTGTATTTTTTTCTTGATAAATATCTGAAATTTTGAAATAAGCTACTACCAAAATGTATGCCTACTGCTTACAGTATGGTTGTAAATATTACTATTTTTTTTCTTCTTCATAACCAACACATTTGTAGTACACTTAAAATTTTTCATGTTATCACTTGAATGACTTAACCTCTATATTCCATCTGATTAAAATCACATCTCATACGAGATCTAAAGAAACCCCACTACGGGTCACACGCGATTGTCACGAATATTTAGCTATAAAATTGGTTACGACCTTTTTCGACCAATCAGATTGCTGGTAGTAAACAATATTAACTTATAATAACGCTTACATAGTCACATAAGAGCCATTTTCATTGAATGAACGGTAAACTATGGTCACATGTGAGAGGTGTGATTTTCATCGGATTGCTCTAGTATATTCCAACATGACCTTCTTCTTTCGCATTAACAAAACGAGCGAGTTATCCATTCGGTATAATCTCATTAGCACATGCGCCGGCGAATGTGTTGGACTTTTCCATTGGCGGCATAAATTGTAACCCGAATAATGCCGATAGAGGGCGCAGTATTATTCGAGTTACCTAAATTGTGTGCGACACTTTCCGCAAGCGTAAATATAAATTACCGTCTTCCAACATATACTACCGTATTTGTACTCTTAGACATATCAGAATCGAAATAAATCATGAAAGCCAGAATGTGTTTTGATTTTTAACATGGATTGGCGGATATTAGTAAATTTTATCCGCCAATCCATGTTAAAACTCTCAACACATTCTGGCTTCCATGATTTATTTCTTAATTACACAAGATTGCATTGATCAACCAAGTATTTATTATACAACTCCATTATGCCACAGTTCGCGCGCCATAGTCTTAGTTGCTATCTTATTTACAAATGTATATATATACATTGTATACTAATACCTTTCTACTATCTTATCATATGTTTATCATGTTAGTAAATATCAGGTATTTATTGTGACGTCAAAGCATTGCCGCTGTGATGACATTAATATGTAATCACGGGTGCTAATCTTTAATACAGAATTATTACTACATGACGTCTCCTAGAAGCGACACGTGCACCCTTAGCCTATCAGGTCTGCCCCGTGTTCATTAATATGTTACATATCTGCGGGGATCACAGGGCATTACTCGAACGCCCGTATGGCCAGTCTTCCTCTGAATTAATAATATGGAGTAATTAAACAAAAACGTTCGTTTCGTTCATATCATATCACACCATGTACACATTTGTGTATGAAACCGAGACTATCAATATCATAAAAAAAGTATCCGGGTTACATGCTGTTTAATACTCGACCGGAATTTCTGAGGATGTCGGCGACCGAGATAATACAAGATGTGATTTGCAAAAGCTATACATATATTCTTTATCCTGCAATCATTCTATTTTAGCAGACAAATTGCATTGACGGATAAGTAGTGGCTGACTATACGATGAGAATGGCACCCAATAGAATCCCTAACGTTGCCCTACACTGGACACCACCTGGAAAGAGAAAAAGAGGCAGACCAAGAACAACATGGAGGAAAATTACATCAGAGCTGGAGGAAATGGTTTTTTTTTCTATGGACCAGGCTCAGTACGTTGCAAAGAACAGAGGGAGATGGCAACAAACTGTTGATGTCTTATGTCCCATCGGGGATGAAGAGGATAAGTAATACGTCTACTGGTACAGCCCAATCAAGGTTCTCACATCCATGTAGAACGGAAGAGGACATCCTTAAGATTTTGTTTGGAATTGCTTGAATGTCATTTGTTACCAATCTAATTATCTAGTAAATATTTTTTGTATTTTCTTCTTTGGTGATACAATAACATCTAACGATATCCCGTATGGGGTCGTGTCAGGGTTCATATTATCAACCGACCAATCAGGGCGAGTCTACTAAATCTTTGGGTATTAATACTTGAGGTTTGTCAGTTTGGTCAGTATATTTAACCGTCTTGCATATGATTTGACTGTCAAAGATGAATAAAATACTAAATCAGGATGTTATCAGAAACGCGACATGCGCACTAAATTCAATATCTAAGTTTTCATTAGATGTTAGGAGTATCGCCAAAGAAATTAAACAAAAGACAACCACGTGGACATTGATATACAAATGTATATCTAATCGTATCAAGCAACCTTTCACATGAGTGACAACCATACAATGTATCTACCCCACTGTATCCTGAACGAAATCATATCGGGTGTATTTTTATAATAACATCTGGATATACAACCCAACTTTGTTAGAGGTAGAATTTTTAGCTGACAACTGTTGTGTAGTTTTGTACTAACCCACCCCCCTCCCCGAGGCTCCCCCACATACACACACAACCATCGGACATACATATCGTTGGTACACTGACAATACCAATTCTAGCTTTAATATTCTCCTGCATTTTATTATCCTGTAGCAAGCAGTTCTAATAAGAACTAAATGTCATCATTACATTACTTATATTACTGTGCATTATAAGACAACTTGTGTTTTAAAAGATTGTAGTGATGGCATATTCATATATATATATTTTATATAAATTTGACAACCTAACTCAGCATTTTCAATTATACACATATGTATGGACGTTGAATATATATACTCTAGTGAGTTGTTTAGGTCGGCATTACGTATTTGACTCGAGTAAACCGTTTTCCCGCAGATTCATGGGTGAGTGGTTTTTTTTGTGACAAATACTGAAAATGTTCTACTATTAAATGTTGGTCATACTATGTGACCTGTGAGAGTCGTAAAGCGAACTGTAGCTGCTTGGGGGGTTTGGGTGTAAATATTGTTATTAACATACTGACATTTCACAAATAAATGAGAGACTGATACACAAATTAACAGCACTTCAACAGATCAGGATCCACTCCAAATTTTTAATTTCTTTGTCAAAATGAATACCTCACCCCCTTAAAAAAACCTCATCAAATACACGAGTCTCAAGAACTGTCTGGACCTTTGCCAAAAAAAAACCAAATCAGTCAAAATACTGAAAACTGTCACCCATGCAGATTAACCACTCCAAATTTTTAATTTCTTTGTCACAAATCAGTCAAAATACTGAAAACTGTCACCCATGCAGATTAACCACTCCAAATTTTTAATTTCTTTGTCAAAATGCATACCTCACCCCCTTAAAAAAAACTCATCAAATACACGAGTCTCAAGAACTGTCTGGACCTTTGCCAAAAAAAACCCAAATCAGTCAAAATACTGAAAACTGTCACCCATGCAGATTAACCACTCCAAATTTTTAATTTCTTTGTCAAAATGCATACCTCACCCCCTTAAAAAAAACTCATCAAATACACGAGTCTCAAGAACTGTCTGGACCTTTGCCAAAAAAAAAAAAAAAATCAGTCAAAATACTGAAAACTGTCACCCATGCAGATTAACCTATATATTGTCGAGTGGTTACTCGACAATCCGCTAATCAAAAACATTAAATTTATCTGATACATTTTTTTAATTGACACCTCGGTGTACTTGAATATAGATAGCGTTTCATAAATTTTCCATTTATTTATTTTAAGAAACAAAACATCAACACTAGAAATAGCATCGGTGAAGTAATCATGGTAATGGTCAGCGTGCTCACCTCGAGTGCGGTATATAGTGGGTTCCAGCCCCTGTCGAGTGACAGTCAAACAAAAAAATGTAAAATTCTGCTCTAAGCACGTAGCATTAAGGAGAAATAGCCAAGACTGGTTGGCTCCAAATCAGGATAATGCATCTGAGTGGAGCAGCATGTTTACCAGTGGAGTGTTGTTCCAGTGAGCATGCACTATAAGAATCCAACTAAACCTGGAAGTCTAGCTAGTACAAAACGGACTTGTCACTTCATATATAACTCATCGAATTTATTAAACTTGTTCTGGCCATGATATAGATGAAATTTTGTTCATTTGGCGTTAAACAACAATCACTCACTCACTGCGCGTTAGAAACACTTATCAGTTGAAGAAGATATTGTTCTACTTACTCTCAGTATGCATCTTCCGGTCATTTTAGTATAGATTAAATATTTTGCTTAATTATTGAACAAGGGTTTTAAATAGCAATGATAAACTTTTACATGATTTTCTCTACTTGTTTGAAATCAAGTGACGATTAAATATCACATGATGCCATGTCATTTTGTTTTGGAAATACACGTCACATGATTCCCCGTCATTCTTTAATTTGGAACCGCGTGATTTCTGTAGCATTCGCCACGTGATTCAATTGTGTAATGGATCAATAGTTACAGTTAAATGTTATTGTCATGCCTCATTTCCCCCTAACACTTTGTTTATTTATATAAATATGATATCATTAGAATTGTGACTTTTAATACGAAGATTTTGTATTTCTTAAAACCACACACGTTTGCGGTCGTATTTATAAATTATACATGAATGTATGTTGTCGTCCGCCGTAGTTCGTCACTTTCATATTTAATATATGAAACTGAAAATGAACGGAACATTACATATTGTAAAATAGAGAGTAATACGAAAATAGAGGTTATTCATCTTGGGGTAAGAAAAAGTTACCATAATTAAAAAAAAATTGCTTCGAATGTATAATAATAATAAAAAAAAAAAAATGCCCGATGATAGAAATCCATACTTATATACAAACCTGGGAGTAATTAAGGTCAAACAGGATGTCTAGAGAAGACCTAATTACCTACATGTAGTAAACTTTATCTGTTTTATTTTATCAGTACAACGTTTGTTTTGGATTTTGAAATAATTGGCGACTGAAAGCAATAACACGTTTTATTACTGCCATTTGTGATAATTCTGAAAACAAACTTCTAATTTTGGAATAAAAGTCAAACTAAGGTTGTCTGATCACAGAGCTTCAATTCTGTCGTATCATTCCCGTATGTAAAGTTTTTTTGTTTTTTTTTTCCGTTTAAAACGATCGATTACGCGTACTTACGAAATTGTTATTCAAACATCACTTTAGGCTTGGTGAAATGTTAGTCCGCCCTTGCTATACTGATAAAGGTCGTTTCACAAAGTAACAATGTGATGCCAGTATAGGGCAAACTCGTTTCATTCATTGTCCAACCATTCAAGAAAGAATTTTTTTTTTAGTTTTGGGCATCCAACAAAAATTAAGAGGTTGAAATGTATGTCCGATAAAAGATTAATTTTATTCCATCAATCCACCAGGCTCAAATGCCCCTATTTTTCATTATGTTAGGAGCAGCATAATGTCCATTCATCAAAGAATGAAGTAAACAATATACAGGGGGCATATTGAGAGGACATCCCACTGAGTTCCAAATCTAGCCCATTAAGAATAAATTGGGACAAGATTGTTCATATTTGTGTTGGTATAAAACTTGTTTTTATTCCATCCTTATTTTAAACTTTACATTCTATATAAATCTTTCTTTACTAACAAAAATAAATGAAAATAATTGGATAATTTTCATAACAATATTACATGAATCACAAGCGCTATTTTGGAGAACTTGATTTACGATTTGTTTGAAACTAAATAGGGAATTTCGACATACATTATCGGATACATGTACATTGGAAACTTTTTATTTTTGCGGAAAAGTGAAAGTCTGTCCATAAAATATGGAAATGTAATTACATGTACAATCCGTTAGTTTATACGAACAGCACAGAAAGGCGGAAGAGTTACTGTTTCCGATAGCCAGTACAAATACATTGTAGATACATTTCTTGTTACTTAGGTTTTACAAATGTGTCTATTTTTCGTTTCACAGAACGATGCATGTAAGATGTACTGCATCAGCGCTTGTATTGTACGTCAGTCAACACAACTTCACTGGGAGCATTGTTCCATGTCAAATGTACTGCATCAGCGCTTGTATTGTACATCAGTCAACACAACTCCACTGGGAGCATTGCTGCATGTAAGATGTACTGCATCAGCGCTTGTATTGTACGTCAGTCAACACAACTCCACTAGGAGCATTGCTGCATGTAAGATGTACTGCATCAGC
>MJUT01049894.1:288151-307933 GCA_002080005.1 Gigantidas platifrons | reverse complement strand
TCAGTCAACACAACTTCACTGGGAGCATTGTTGCATGTAAGATGTACTGCATCAACGCTTGTATTGTACGTCAGTCAACACAACTTCACTGGGAGGATTGCTGCATGTAAGATGTACTGCATCAGCGCTTGTATTGTAGGTCAGTCAACACAACTTCACTGGGAGCATTGTTGCATGTAAGATGTACTGCATCAGCGCTTGTATTGTACGTCAGTCAACACAACTTCACTGGGAGCATTGTTGCATGTAAGATGTACTGCATCAGCACTTGTATTGTACGTCAGTCAACACAACTCCACTGGGAGCATTGCTGCATGTAAGATGTACTGCATCAGCACTTGTATTGTACGTCAGTCAAACACAACTCCACTAGGAGCATTGCTGCATGTCAGATGTACTGCATCAGCACTTGTATTTGTACGTCAGTCAACACAACTTCACTGGGAGCATTGCTGCATGTAAGATGGACTGCATCAGCGCTTGTATTGTACGTCAGTCAACACATCCTCACTGGGAGCATTGCTGCATGCAAGATGTACTGCATCAACGTTTGTATTGTACGTATTGTAGTTTCAGAGAAATGTGTAATTCTCAAAATATGTACTTTTTCTATAAAAAAAACCATGATTTTACAAGAAAAAAGTAGATTAATCTGAATTTCGATCATAGTGTAATAATGCTTCCTACCAAAAATTATGTTGATCGGCCAAAAACTAAAAGTGCTATCGCGTTAACGAAGATAGGCTAACATACGCACGCCCGCCAAACTAACCCGCTCGCCTTTCACCAAAACAAAACATAGGCTAATAAAATGCTGGATGGAGTTGTCTTCTCTTGTCAACAGATTGGGGTCAACACTTTTTACAAGTGTAATGAGTTTCAAGTTAATAGCTTTGATTGTTATTGAGAAATTTTAATTTTACAAAAAAAAATATCCCAAATTTCTATGTTCTATGTCGAAACAAGGGCAGATAACTCTGGATATACAAATCACAGGGTCACTTGCCTTGTTGTAATGGGTTCCCCATTTGATAGTGAACAGGTATGTTGAGTTTCATTTCAATGCCTATCATAATTATTGAGAAATTGTATTTTTTGAAGAAATTCTAAGTCAAAAAGGGGGAATAACTCAAATAAAATGCTGGATGGAGTTGTCTTCTCTTGTCAACAGATTGGGGTCAATACTTTTTACAAGCGTGTTGAGTTTCAAGTTAATAGCTTTGATAGTTATTCAGAAATTTCAATTATACTAAAAAAATATCCCTAATTTCTATGTACTATGTCAAAACAAGGGCAGATAACTCTGGATATACAAATCACAGGGTCATCTGCCTTGTTGTAATTGGTTCCTCTTTTGATAGCACTGAACAAGTATTCCAAGTTTCAAATGGATACCTTTGATAGTCTTTGAGAAATGGACTCTTGACAAAAAACTTAACCGAAAACTTAACCGACCCAGACGCTGACAACGACGACGGAGTGACGACAACAGCTCGACTTTTTTTCTTCGAAAAGTCGAGCTAATAAAATGAATATATTTTGAACTTTAATGGTTATCACAGGAATGATGGCCATTTTTAAAATTTTAAAACCTGAATGAACTTTTACACATCCCAAGGATTATTGAAGTTAAAAAAAATATCTTTTGAACATGCATGATTACCATGGGAACGGTGGTAATTTTAGATCATTCCTATGAAGTTTCATTACAATCTGATCAAAAATATATTTTTTAACTTTCATATTTACCATGGTATTGATGTTACAAAATAACCTGGCAGGCCTGTTTGAACTTCAAACTATGACCGTGGACGAATCTACTATTTATATGTAACACCAGGTTCTCGTACAAATAACAACAATAGGCTATTCATAGTATTGTTGTTTGCATAGAATAGAATATAAAAGGTATAATATTTGTCAATTGACTCTAATTAAATGGATCAGTGAATTCAGATGTAAACTATTTTACCTGTCCAACCTAATTAAAAATGAAGGTTCCAATTGAACTACGACCGATAGCCACGCCTGGCCAAGTTAGCCTGAATCAACAATAATGGAGACAATTTTGAAAATATCAAACCCTAAAAGCACATCTGTACACCCCAAGGATCATTACAATCAAACCAAAAACATATTTTTTTCCTAAAAATAAAAAAAATTCCTTATACATGTAGGATTTTAAAGTAAACTCCCACAACTATACCCAATGGAGTCCCAGTGCAAATTTTAAACATTTTTAGTAGTCTATAATGTTTTACCTTTCAGTTACACACACTGTTATTCTTGAGAAGTCCCTGTATGAAATCTGCTTCACACGAGTCAAGACAGTATAATAAGACATTTATTGTGTGTAACATGTTGCCGTGTAGACATTATAATAAAAGACCTTTATTCAAGGCAGTGTCTGTTGTCTACAGGTATTTTAAGAAATTGTATGTATATGAATAAAGAAAGTTCTGTATATTATTTATGCAACTGTCAAAATTTCAAAACCTAGATAAATAATACACATATTTTTTTTTATTGCACCAGAGTATACCAACTTTGAGCTACTCACTGGTACAGTGCCAGTAAAGAACTAAATCTAATTTATTTCTGGTAAATACCAGGGTAAAGACATCATAACACAAACATTGTCAATATATATTTATTGTTATGAACATAAAAACAATTTAAAAAAGTTTCACAGTCTTCACTATGTGTGTTGGTGCGTCGGACAGAACCAACAAAATCTGGCTGGTACCAGTAAAATGTCAAATATCGCCAGTCTGGAAGTCCTGCATTGCTTCGGATTTTAGTTCATACTCTGCCCAGGTGAATGCCATGTTGGGCTTAAAATTTGTTGAAGAGGTCATTCCTGGGTAAAAAATCAAACGAAAAGCTGACACAGAGGAATCTGTCAGTAGAAACAAAACCATACGAAGATCACCGAAATCAAAGGCAATTGAGTGAGAAATGGAAGGAAGGTCACCCATTGCTCGTTTTCACTTAAGATAACACTATGGCATACAAATTTTGTGTTTGAGTACTATCGGAAGCATGATTGCCAATCCAAACAGTTTTCAGAGCAACACATTCATAAAAGGATGTTCAAACAGAAGAGTATCATCCACTGTCATCCACCATGATAAATCCAGATTACACAAATGATATTAATGAAATAGAAATTCTAAATAAACTCTGTGATGATGATGATGATGATGATGACTTTTGAAAGGATTTCATGGATGAAATGACACAGTCCAATATACACATGTACAACAGAGAATAAGATGATCAATTCATTAATAACAAAGTATTACTGTATGCCCAATAGTCAAATGGCCATCAGCTACATGTAATTGCCTCTTTTCCAAAACTTCGTTAGCAGGCTTAGCACATTAATATATAAGATCAATTTTATTATTCGGTCTGGTTGAAATTACTTTGAACCAGTGAAACTAGTCTTTCCACTTGACCTAATGTCCAATGAATCCTCAGACAACAGTTTTTTCTACTGACAAGTCATGTTTGTAAATGATATTTATGTACTGGAATAATATCACCAAATCTTGGAAACAATTAATTCCTGTATATACACAAAAATATATGTCCAAACTGATTGTGAGTGTCCCTATGTACCATCCAATGAAAATGCAACAGCTAAACGGTAAACGTGCCATAAACTCATTGCAGGTGGAATGCAACAAAGTATTGATCAGGTGCATTGCTAAAATATTTTATGTACTACCATCTTGCACTGGATATTGATGTAAATGTACGTGAATTCATATATATCACTTGTACAAAGTTAAACATGTCTCGTTGATATTTGTCCATGACATTTTGGTAGACATTACAATTAATAATATACCAGTAGAAATAGATATTTATAGTGTTGGAGCCAATGGAGGTTGGAGGAGTGGCAGACACTGATTTGGACTTTCTTCTCTCTGGACCATTTACACTTTTACTGGAGCATCTACAGTTTAAGGAAACTTTCCATTGTTGAACTTTGGTTGTCTTGCGACTTGTTACCTTAAATTTTTATAGATCCTCATTCTCTCTCAGTAGCAAACACATGTACGAGAGGAACCATGGTGCGCAAATGTTGGCATTTTTTAATCGATGGCCGAACTGTAGTTTGACATTATCCATAGCGCTCTGCAGCAAATTGGTACCTAGCAAAACTGGTACACGTTTGTTGTACCTATTGTCTGGTACAACCAACATGCTGCAGAGGAGTGTTCTGTTTGTAGATGCTCCTAGTAAGTCTACTTCAGCTGTCACATATCCTAGATAGGACAAGTAGCCACCATTTGCACATTTTACCGACATGTTCTTCTTTAATGGCTGCAAGTCCTGATCATTAAAACTTTGTCGGTAAAATGACTCTTTAATTATACTGACTTGTGACCCAGTATCCAGTAATGCACCTGTGGTCATATTGTTAATTTTTACAGTTGCATTAGTTTTACTGCCAGTCAGTTTTAGACCAGAGTCTCTGACAAATGGTGGAGAGTCTTTAGTTTCTCTACCAGATGCTGGCTGTTGGTAAAGCAAATACACATAAAAACTTGGGATCGTTGACATAATTTAACAGTAATTGTATTACAAGAACATTTATATTATTGGTTTTTAGATGAACCTTGAAACCAGTTTCAGTTCAGTTTGCCATTATTTGAATTCAGTAACAACAATAAAATAATAAAGAAATAAAAATAAGCTCCTGAGAGCCTGTGTCGCTCACATGTTATTTCGTTTTGAAGAAACTTTATACAGAACCTTCCATATGTGATTCCTACCATATTTCAATTAATTTAACCAAATGGCTTGAGAGAAGACTTTTATAATTAGCCAATCACAAACAAGAACAGCCTATGGTGGCCATATTAGTTGTCCGATCGGCACAAAATATTGAAATTTTGTATATGATTTTCCATGAAATAAGGAAATCTTATAGAGGATCTTCCATAGATGCTTCCTGTAAAATGTTGCTTTATTTGGTCAAGTGGTTTCAGAGGAGAAGAATTTTAGAAATAGACCAACCAGAAACAAGAATTGCCTATGGTGGCCATGCTTATAAACGGATCGGGATTAAATAATCAATCTTTATAGAGAACCTTTCATAGATGCTTCCTACCAAGTTTTGTTCATTTGGCTGAGGGGTTTCAGAGGAGAGGATTTTTAGAAATCGAACAACCAAAAATAAGAATTAGCAATCTTTATAGAGGATCTTCGACAGATGCTTCCTACCAAGTTTCAGTTCATTTGGCCAAGAGATTTCAGAGAAAAAGATTCAAATGTGAAAAAGGAATGGCAAAATTGATGTAAATTTCTCACAATTTAATAAAGACAGTAGACCATGAGGATTGTTTATTTGAGGACATTTCATACATCATTCCTTAAGAGATTGATTATAATTAACAAAGTTGTTTAGATCTTTGAGGAGGAAATCAAAATGTGAACTGTTAAAGACAGACGAAAGATAATGGATGGCAAGTGAATATGATAGCAATACATGTAGCTCAAATGAACCTGTGGGTCAGATTAGCTAAAATGCAGATTTTACATCTGGACTAAATAGTTTTACATTAAAGTACAGGTATAACATATGAACTACCTGTATTCCTTTCAGTAAATGATTAAAGCAATAAAGCTGCAAAATAATTATTTTTCATATTAATAAGTTATTACTTGATACTCACATATAGGTCCAATTCATGGCCAAGAATAGATGTCTCGGCTTTAATATCTTTCATCTACAAAAAAAATATTGGATAAAAATGGGTTCTCTAGAAGAAGATCTTTACAGTTTAGAATTAGGAGATAACTGTATTGTATTTGAAAATTTCACAGCATCAATTGGAGATTTGATGGTCGCAAATTGAGTTTACTGGCGACGCATTAGCGGAGCCAGTAAACAGATATTTGCTACCATTAAATCGACAATTGATGCCGTGACATTTTCAAATACAATAGAGTTTATATCTCCATTCTAATGTAATCATGTGTATGCCACATTATTGACAAGACGTAAGCAGTAATCGGCTAAAATTCTAAAAATATCTCATGATATTTCAACCGTGGAATTGATAAAAATAAACATTACAGCATTATCCAATCACAAACCAGGTATACTAAACAACAACATTAGAATAATGAGTCTCATCTTCTATACTACATATCTGTTACTATATATATAATTGCTATATATAATATGTCACCATAATAGACAAATATGAGACAGGCTTAAAATTCTCACAATGTTATCTTTGTTTTCACAAAGTTATCTACATGTACAAGATTTTCTTTATGTTCTATAGATATGTATATATTTGTACATAAACGGTTTCAACAATATACCTGATTAGTCATTTGTTTCAATTCCACCTCCAACGAGCTGATGTCACGTCTAGCTGCTGCATCATGACTGGCCAATTGGTCATTGAGTTGTTGAATTTCCAACAATTGTTGTTTGCTTTCCCACTGTTGCATTTGGATTTTCTCTTGCAACCAGTAAATGGCACGGCTAGCTACTGCTTCATCACTGGCCATTTTCTGGTACAGTTGTTGTATTTCCAGTTGTTGTTGGGCTATGGTCAATTCCAACTGAAAATAATGATAACAGACATGATAAAACTTTTTATATATTTTATTTTCAACATTATTGACAATATAAAACTTTTATACTGGGTTGGATTACTTTCAACTATGCTATGATTTCCACATAAAACGATGTTCGGTTAGTCTTTACCTCTAGTTGTTTGTAGGAGGGCTCTTGTCTTATTTAAGTTATTTGCATTGGTTTAAGCACATATGTGTCCAACACATATTGTGTTGTGTTTTTGTTTTGTTTGTCTTTGTTATGTTGCCAGTTTCTCTGGACTGTCCATTTTTGCTTGCCCCTTCACTATTCTCTAATGTTTATTTAAGCTATATTGTTACAGTCAGTTTTAATATTAGTGGATGAAATTATATCTCCCTTTTTTTTGGGGGTAACTTTCATGTAAAAATTGGTTATAATTACATACATGAAGTAACACTGCATTTTTCTAAAAGGGAATTTCCTAAAGGATTCATTACGAAATCTCATCAAAATCATATGAACAATTAATCTCCATGTACAAAAAACGGAAGCACCCATTTTTGCACCTAATAGGGCCTCTTGCTTGGAAACAGGTGTGGTTATAATACCCAAATCAATAGCAACCTTCTTTCCATGCCATTGATCTTTGCATTAAAAATTTAGAAGGATTGGTCAACTACAACTATAATACAGTTATCACATGGAAACATTGGGGGTCGTCATGGTCGTGATTGTATGGTAGTTGGATTTACAATTACATTTTTTACTTGTGCAATCAGTGCCTATCACCACTAAAGTTTTGAGTTTGAACCCCGTTCATGGCAAGGTGTACTCAATACAACATTAAGTGATAAAGTTTGTCAGTGATTTGTGACAGGTCTGTGGTTTTCTCTGGGTTCAGGGTCCTCCGGTTTCCTCCACCAATAAAACTAACCGCCACGATATAACTGAAATATTGTTGAAATTTGTGTTCAACACCATAGACCAACCAAACTGTCAACAGATCAAGAGCCGAATGCAGTCTAAAAATTTACCTATTTGTGGTGGAAAAAAATTGTAGATTAGCAGCAGTAAGAATTTTGTTAGAAAAGCAATTAGGAAGGCATAAAAATATTTTGGACCATACTTCTTTAAATACATTTATAACAGACATTCAACAATGTACACATGTTCCTAAAATTAGATAACAAACCTCTTTGATACGACTCTTTTCTGTATGTAAATCTGACTGATCAACATCATGTCTGAAAGTAAATTAAAAGATGTGTTAAATTCTTTTGCTATTACAATTTTTAAAACATTCATCTACTACAAAAGTCAACAAATTGTTCAATATACCTTTTTAAGATCACAATATCGAAGACACGAATGGATATGATTTCATACTACATATGTACACAACAAAATGATTTAAGAAATACCAATAGATAAACACTCTCAGTTGGATTTTTATAGTTCCAGCTAATTGTAGATATATCCCACAGGTAGACACATTATCAGGAGTCTGAGCCAACCAGCCTTTGCTCTTAATCAGTAATGCTGCATACTTTGAGGTAACCAAGACCTGTCGCAAGTCACTGACTGACAAACTTTATCACATAATGTTGTAACTCGCCATGAACGGGGTTCGAACTCACAACTTCACTGGTGATAGGCACTGATTGCACAGGTAGTTGTTTTGACCATTCTGTTGAAGGTGAATTTGACGAATGACAATCTCTTTTAATGTTGCACAAAGCATCCTCATGTTAAACATTTTGATTATGTGCTGTTACATATCTACCTTTTTTTTTCTTTCTATGTTTTCTTTTATCAAATTGCAAGTCAAACGCATCCTTGTTAAGAGTTTTACAACCACTTGCCTTCAGTGGGTTTTACGCACCTAATTTCCATTGTGTCATTCAAGCATGGACATGTATCACCTCAAAAAAATAATTAAGTTCTCTTTTCGCTTGTTTGCATTTATTATATACGAAAACTCGGTTATTAATCAGAAATTTAAGATATTTTCCTTCATCACTATTTTTTTCGTAGTTCATTTCTGCAGAAAGAAGTAGATACTCGCCATAGCAGCTAGTCTGAATGTAATGAAAGTAACAATAAAGAAGGAAAGGCTCCAAAAACTGTCCCCGATTTTCTTTTTCTTTTGTGCACATTTATGAATATGAAACTGAAGCAAACATGCTTTCAGGGGTTGTATTAAGATAATACAATACAAATATACAATAAAAAATGTTAAAGAGAAAGATAACTGCAAATAAACATATACTTCACCATAGTCTAAAAATTACTATGAACAATTTCAAAGCTTGATGCAAAACCAAAGGTCAGGTTTACTTTCCTCAGTGGTCAAGATTACCACTTTCACAGAAATTTCTATAGAGCTACATGCATTTTCTATGAAGGTAAACCATGAATAAGAACCACTTGCATTAAGTCTTTTTGATAGGCAGTAGGCATCATACAGTAATGAGGAAATATTTGTAGAGTAAATTAAAATACTCAGTAATGGGGAAATATTTGTATCTGATATTCTAGTTAAATATTTTAATGCTGGTCATTTCATGATGAGATCTACTGGATCGTTGGCAGCTCTGCCTCGGCTGCTCGTGTTATATTGATTCTGCATTCTGTACCTGTCATCCACACCCATTTGTATCTCTTGTACTATATATATTGATTGATTTTTCCCAGTCCTAATATATTTACAAACTTTTTAATTAACCCAATATTGATGGGGAAAATAATGTTTGATTCCGACTGACCAAGCCTTCTTCTTCTTCTTTAGATATACAGTACTCCTTCAAGACGTTGAAGATTACTGTTGCATGCGTGGGTAAAACATATTTACATAAATTTTTTGATAGTTAAATAAAGTGAAATCAAAAGTGTGAATATAACAAAGAATTTAAAACTATGTACAATTGTATTTGATATTTAAATGCTTAAGAGAACAGCGGGTGTTAGCTGTTCTCTGAAAGAGTCTATTGATGGACTTGAGATAATGGTCTGTGGTAAGATGTTCCATTGTACTATAGTGTGTGGAAAAAATGACCATCTGTATGTATCTTTTTGTGTTGTTATATGCCTAAATGTCTGATTGTGTGATTTTCTAGTTCTGCTGTCAGTTGGGATGAGTATGTTGTTTGGGATAGAAATTAGAGCGTGTGTTATTTTGTACATCATGATCAATCTGGTTTTAAGACGGCGCTCAGCTAAAGTTTGCCAACCTAGAGTGTCAATCATTGAAGTGACACTACTAGTATTATGGTAATTGTTTTGAACATAGCGAGCAACTCATCTTTGGACCATTTCCAGTTTGTTTTTGTTGTCATGTGTATGAGGGTCCCAGATACTACAGCTGTATTCAAGTTTTGGCCTCACTAGTGCTTGATATGCCCGAGATTTTACTTCAGGGTTTGATATCTGTAAATTTCTTTTTAAGTATCCAAGAGATTTATTTCCATTTGAAGTGATATTGTCGATGTGGGTGTTCCATTTAAGGTTTGATTGTAGTGTAACTCCAAGGTATTTTGCTGAAGTTACTGGTTCGAGAATGTGATTGTGAAGTATATAATCATGTTTGAAGGGTGTTTTCTTTTGAGTGATGTTGAGTACTGTACATTTATCTGGGTGGAAAGCCATAAGCCAATCGGCTTCCCACCTTGCAGCTGCATCAAGGTCAGATTGTAGTTTCTTGCAGTCGTCCTGACATGTTATTTCTTTATAAATGATACTGTCATCTGCAAAGAGTCTTAGTTTGCTGTGTGTAAGATATTCCGGAAAGTCATTGATATAAATTAGGAAAAGAATTGGACCGAGTACTGTACCCTGTGGAATGCCTGATGTAACTGGCACTGTGTTAGATGTTACTCCATCAATTACTACTGTTTGTGTTCTATCTGTTAAAAATGCCTGAATCCAGTTTAGAGTATGGGTTTGTATTCCGTAATATTTCAGTTTGTATAATAATCTATGGTGGGAAACTTTATCGAATGCTTTGGCAAAATCCATAATAATCAAGTCTGTTTGTATATTTTTGTTATTGTTGGTATTTAATTCTTGTATGAACTGAAGGAGTTGCGACTCACATGATCTTGCTTTTCTGAAACCATGTTGTAAATCATATAAAATATTGTTTGAGTCGAGGTGTTTCATAATGTTGCTGGTTATTATGTGTTCCATCAGTTTACAGCAGATGCATGTTAATGATATTGATCTGTAACTTTCTGCTTTGTATCTTTCTCCCTTTTTGAATGCTGGTGCAACATTTGCGTGTTTCCAGTCTTTGGGTATGGTGCCAGTTTCTATTGATTTTGCAAATATTTTGGTCAAGATTGGAGCAACTTGTTCTTTTAGGTCTTTTATCACTCTACTGTTTATGTTATCTGGACCGCATGCTTTGTGAGGGTTAAGTTTGTTTAAGAGGTTCAGCACACCTTTTTCATTTATATGTATTTGTTCCATTATAGGATGAGGACTAGGACCTTTGTCAGGTATGTCATGTGGTGGATCGTGTGTAAATACTGATTGGAACTGTTGGTTAAGAATGTTCGTTTTTTCTACTGTATCAGTATAGAGTATACCTTCTTTTTTCATTGGGCTTATGCTAGAGTTGTCCTTCCTAATGCTTTTGAAGTAGCTAAAAAGCTTTTTTGGTTTATAATCCGAGTACTGATGTTGATCGGAGTCTTTAATGGGTAGGTCAAATATGATGTTCTCAATATATTTCCAGTAAGCTTTGCGTTGTTCTTTTTGTACTGTATGTTTTAGTTTTTTATATATTGAAGGATTTTGGTTTTTCTTCCTGTGGTATTTGTTCTTTTTATTTATAAGTTTGCGTAAATTGTTGTTTATCCAGGGAAGTCTTTGTTTGTAGGTAAGTAGTTTATGTGGGATGTTTGATTCTATCGAGTTAATTATGTCATTTTTGAATGTGTTCCAGAGTATGTTTGTATCACTCTTTTCATATATGTCATTTATGGTTGTTAAAGTATTTTCCAGATCTTTTTTAATTTGATCCCGATTTGCTTCCTTGTATTTCATTACTTTTCTTGGTGTTTCTCTGACTCTTTTTAACCATGTGTCAATTTCAGCATATACTATGTCATGGTCTGCTAGCCCAATTGGAGGGAGAGTGCATAATTTATTAAGATTTGATGGATTGTTCATGAGTAGAAGGTCTAATATTCTCTCATTTCGTGTTGATTTGTCAATTACTTGATGTAAGTTATGGTCTGCAATTATATCAAGCAGTTGGTGGTGTTGTTTTGCATCTGGTTTTCCAGTTATGAAGGAATTGACCAGTCTATGTTACCTAAATTAAAGTCTCCCCCAACCCATATGTTTGAAGAATTTGTTTTGTCTAATCTACTTAGTGAAATATTGAGCTGATCAAGTGATGTGCCATCATCTGATGGTGGGCGGTAATAACTGGCTACACAGATCTTTTTTGTACCAGTGATGTTGATTTCAGCCCATACTATTTCACAGTTTGTTTTTAGCTCTGTTATTTCTGAGCTAATGAAATCTTTTGTGATGGCTAATAATATGCCACCATGGCTTTTATCTTTTGTGTTTGGTGGTCTGTCATTTCTATAGATGTTGTACATGTTATTTGGAAAGTAGTCTGAAGATGGTATCGACTTATCTAACCAAGTCTCAGTCCCTATGAGTATGATAATATCTGGTTTAACTGAGTTAATAATTTCTAGAAGGTCTGGTTTTTTATTACAGATGGATTGAAAATTTATATTTATAATTTTGATAGGTTTGTGTACTTGATTTCCAATTTTTTTCTTATGTTCATTTTTATCTGACTTCAATTTAGTTTCTTTATTTGGAGATGATGTTGCTTTTGGCAAACCAGGCCTGCTCAATTCCTTGTTCCTCAAAAGCCTTGTTTTGTGATTTGGGGGATATGGTCTGTTAGTGTTATTTATTTTTGGTATTTAGGATATGGAATATTTCTACTTCTTTTCATGGCTTTATAATGTGACAATTTTAGGGATATCCCATAGCCGCATAGGAGACAAGGTTTTTTTTCGCCATGTATTCGGAATATAAAATCACTGATACAGGAGACATACGAATGACTTACATTCTATTATTTTTCTTGAAGAAATTAGTTATTTTTCTTATCCCTTCAGCACATGTTTTTTTGAATTCCATGCTGATTACTTGGTAATTTCTTTGATTTATCGAGAGCTCAACTTTTTCGTGCTTTCCTATTTGAAAATGGCGAATAGATAAACTTAGAATGCAACGTCACAATGCATGTAGTCATGCGCAGAAATACTTCCGATTGGGTAAATCCCAAGTGGAAGACATCCGGAACTCTTCGTGCCTTTACCCAAGTGAAAAAACAAGCTTGTGGAAACGCGCAAGGTGTTCCGGATGAAGTGGAAACGCGCAAGGTGTTCCGGATGAAGTGGAAAAGATGACGAACCGCGATTATTTGAACATGCTCAATGTAATCGCATTAAAAGAACTTACCCAAGACCACAACATCGGGGGAGGGGGAACAGGATTTCACAGATTTTAAATTACCATGTTCCACCTGCAGCACTGAAACTTGTATGCGATGAAAGCGATGCTACCCTTCCAAAAATAGCAATTGGCACCTCCGCTAGGTGTCACCCCAATGCAAGTTCAAGTTCAAGTTCAATGGAAAGAATGATTGACATGGTATTTTCAACGGGTTATATAAAAAGACCCGTGTACAAAGGCTTCGAATGTATGCAAATTTATATAGTATGGATGGACATTAAATAAAATTAGCAACATATTTTCTTCGTGAAAACATAATTCGAAGTTGAAATTTAATAATAAAAAAAAATACGATTTAGGTTTATTTTTAACAAATTCGACATTTTAACATAAATTAAAAGTTCTATTAATTATCCATGTTGATATTATTTCTTAAACAAAAATGGAGATAATTTCGTAGGAAAATTACATCATCCATCTTCCCATTTGAGAATCTTTATTTGTTAACTGTGTTAATTAATACAGACTGAGAGCTATACTTATTGGTAATTAGTCTTAAAGGGTAAATATAGCCTATTACTTTAATAACATTATGTAATATGATATAAATATCACTGTGTAGCATCACCACCGGATATAGGTACCCTTGAAGCGGGTGGAAAAACAAACGTGAAGTCAGGTAAGGTCAAATTCTTCTTATTTTCATTATATTCTACGTTTTGCTGACAAGTAAAGTTTTGTGATATTGATTCTTAATAATGTAGCTACTATTTAAGGCTGATTATGATCCATAATTGGCTTTCTCTCTCTTCAAATCGTCAGAATCGGACCGGGTGGTACCTGTTCAAAGAAGCATGTGACGAGTTCAAAATTTTAAAAAACATGTTTATCCTTCAACTATTCATTTGACGTTTTTGTAGAACAAAGTTTTATCATATTTAAGCTTGAAAAAACACTGTATTTCGAAATAAACTATTGTTTTCAGAGAAATTCATGTAAATCAAGCGGATAAATTGTACGGCGAATAGTTGTTTACTGTACGGCAAATAGATACCTTTCTATTTGACGTACAGCGATGTCGCTTTATTTACATGAATTTCTCTGTGAAAACAATAGTTTATTTCGAAATACAGCGTTGTTCAAGCTTAAATATGATAAAACTTTGTTCTACAAAAACGTCAAATGAATAGTTGAAGGATAAACGTGTTTTTTTACAACTTTGAACTCGTCACATGCTTCTTTGAACAGGTACCACCCGGTCCGATTCTGACGATTTGAAGAGAGAGAAAGCCAATTATGGATCATAATCAGCCTTAAATGGTAGCTACATTATTAGGAATCAATATCACAAAACTTTACTTGTCAGAAAAACGTAGAATATAATGAAAATAAGAAAAAATATGACCTTACCTGATTTCACGAGGTACCTATATCCGGTGGTGAATATACAGGGCAGTGTTCTTTTGCTCAAAGAATTAATTCTTAAGCGATCCATGTTTGGTTTTTTTTTAAATCTTCATTACCCCAGAACCAATTCTAAGTGGGGTTCGTGTTGTTCTATCTTTGTGTTTCTGTGTAACGTTTTGTAGATCGTTGTCCATTTTTCCTTTTTCTTTTGGCCATTGTATTGCCTGTCCTTCTTCGATTTACGGCTTCTGATTACCCATTTGGTATCTTCAATCTCTTCTTAATCCGTGCATGGCCGCAGGTATTATTTTTGTCAAATACTTCTCTAAACATAATTTTATCCACAATTATAAAATTGGGGATGCATTCAAAGTTGGTTCGACATCTTAAATTCGGTAACGTGTTGCGCTCTAAAACAACATGTGCTACTTACAACAATGTTTGTATCACTGAACCAATAATAACGCTTTCATCAGTGGCAAGTAACTCAGCTATCATGATCTGTTTGTTCTAACTGCATCTATGGTGTAATAGCGTGCTTGTCTCGAGTACGGTAGATCGTGGATTCGAGCCCCAATCGGGTCAAACCAAAGACTCTAAAATTATCTGCTAAGCACGCAGAATTAAGGAGAAAGTGCAAAGACTGTTTGGCTCGGAATCAGGATAATGAATCCGAGTGGGGCTATATGTTTATCCGCAGACTGTTGTTTCAGTAAGCTAGCACTATAAAAATCCAACTTAGCATGTTGGTCTAGTACAAAGCGGACCTCATCATCATTTCATTGAGAATTAACTTGTTCTCGCCATGATATAGCTGAAAAATGGCCGAGTTGGCGTTAGACAACAATCACTCACTCATTCGCTCAATTTGTTATCCAGGATTAATCTTTTTCTGTTTTTTTTTTGTATGGGTATCCTGGATTATTTCTGGAGATCTCTATAATTGTTTTATTGTATCATTATCTTGGACACATTATGGACCAATACAGAAGACTATCAAACAAATACGCCCCAGGTATAACATAACAAAAAGACAAATATTTAATGTTTGACAACAAATTAGGAATACATAGAAAAGTAGAGATTGAGCAAAACAAATCACAGGGGCTTGTCTTTAAGACATATACAATGTATATAACTTTATTAAAAAAAAAAATATGCACCCTATATACTATTTTTAAGACATATCTACAACTTTATTAAAATATTTGCACACCTATATACTATCTTTAAGACATATAACTTTATTTAAAACCCTATATACTATGCCCCATATATTGGGATGATGATGACATTATTGTTGACCAATTATTTAAGATGGAAAACTATGCTGAATTTAAATTTTGCTGGTAGCAAATAAAATAATTGATATTTACATTGTATTTGTGTATGATATTTACATTGTATTTGTGTATGATATTTACATTGTATTTGTGTATGATATTTTCATATCCAACTATACCAGTCATAATCAGGTTTGATTACTCTGTAATTAATTATCATCTAGCTTTGGATAATACATTCATATCAGAGACATATCAAATAATATGTCTCTGGTCATATATTGTACTGATATAAAATGTAAAATGCATTTTTTTTAGGTAATCAGTGATTTCATTTATCTAAAAATAAATATGAGAGCTAAAATATTATTCAGATGAATTATTTAATGTAACTTTTACATTAAAATGTGAAAATTACTGTTAAAATTCTTCCATTTAAAAAACCTCGGTTCAAAACATTAAGCATTCTTGCAATGCAAAGGAAGATTTAGACAATTAAATACCTACACCCCTTCCCAGTATCAAGAATTTAATATTTTTAGAAATGAATTAAAATCAATTGGAATGATAATAGTTTGGTTAATTATATAGAATGTTTCATAGTTGTTTTCGAAATTACATTAAATTTATCAAACTGTTTCTTTTTTAATTGTAAATTCTTGATTTAGCCACAATTTGTGTACAGGTAAAATAAAAACTAGAGGCTCAGTGGGCTGAGCCTGTGTTGCTCACCTTTCATTCTGCTTTGAGGAAACTTAATAGAGAATCTTCCATACATGTAGATGCTTCCTACCAAGTTTCGGTTCATATGGATAAGCAGTTTCAGGAGAAGATTTTTTTTAGAAATCGACCAATCAGAAACAAGAATTGCATGTGGTGGCCATGTTTGCTAACCGATTGGGACGAAATGAGCAATCTTCATAAGAGGACATTCCGTAGATGCTTCCTACCAAGTTTCGGTGGTAGCCATGTTTGTTAATCGATCGGGACGAAATGAGCATTCTTCATAGAGAACATTCCATAGATGTTTCCTACCAAGTTACGGTTCATTTGGTTTTCAGAAAAAAGAATTCCCTACGGCAGCCACGTTTGGTAATGGATCATAACAAAAGGTGCATTCTTCAGAGAGGACCTTCCATAGATGCTTCATACCAAGTTTCAGTTCATTTGGCAGAGGGTTTTCAGAGGAGAAGAATAAAATGTGAAAAGTAAACGGATGACAGACGACAGATGACGGACATCAAGTGATGGCATAAGCTCAGATTGCCTATGGCAAGGTTTGCTAAAAAGAATATAAAAATGTGAATACCTACTTGTAATGTATAGAATAAACATGTTACACTATATCAGCATTACTTGTATTTAATTTCTAAGGGAGATAATGGCAAGCGTTATCTTTCTTTTAACAGAGAAGACTTTTTAGAAATCAACCAATTAGAAACAAGAATCGCCTGTGGCGGTCATGTTTGCTAACCGATCAAGACAAAATGAGCAATCTTTATAGAGGACCTGCCATAGATGCTTCCTTCCAAGTTTCAGTTCACTTGACCAAGTGGTTTTAGAGGAGAAGATTTTTAAAAATCGGCTAATCAGAAACAAGAATTGCCTTTGGTGGCCATGTTTGTTGATGGATCATGATGAAATGAGCAATCTTTAGAGAAGACCTTCCATAGATGCTTCCTACAAAGTTTCAGTTCATTTGGCTGAGGGGTTTCAGAGGAGAAGATTAAAATGTGAAAAGTTATCGGATGACAGACGACGGACGCCAAGTAATGGCAAAAGCTCATATTGCCTTTGGCAAGGTTTGCTTAAAAGAATATTAAAATGTGAATACCTATTTGTAATGTATAGAATAAACATGTTACACTATATCAGCATTAGTTAATTTCTAAGGGAGATAATGGCAAACGTTATCTTTCTTTTAACAGTTTAGGCAAGAGTTATCCTTCTTTTAACAGAGGAGAAGAATTTTTAGATATCAACCAATCAGAAACAAGAATTGCCTGTGGCGGCAATGTTTGTTAACGGATCGGGACAAAATGAGCAACCTTTATATAGGACCTGCCATAGATGCTTCCTACCAAGTTTCAGTTCATTTGGCCAAGCAGTTTCAGAGGAGATTTTTAAAAATCTGCCAATCAGAAACAAGAATTGCCTATGGCGGCCACATTTGTAGATGGATTGGCACAAAATGAGCACTCTTTTGAAAGGACCTTCCATCGATGCTTCCTACCAACTTTCACTTCATTTGGCTGAGGGGTTTCAGAAGAGAAGATTACAATGTGAAAAGTTAACGGACGACAGACACCAAGTGATGGCAAAAGCTCACATTGTCTTTGGCAAGGTGAGCTGATAATGAGGGGGTTGTGGTATTTAATGCCACTTTCAACAATATTTCAGTTATATTGTGGTGGTTAGTTTTATTGGTGGAGGAAACCGGAATACCAGGAGAAAACCACCGACCTTAAGCAAGTCACTAACAAACTCTATCACATAATGTTGTATCAAGTACACCTCGCCATGAGCGGGATTCGAACTCACAACTTTAGTGGTGATAGGCACTGATTGCTTAGGTAATTGTATAATCCAGCTACAATGTACCATACGATCATGATCACGACAGTCTCTTATATTGACTATTTGGTTCATTTGTTCATCTCCTTACGAAAATATTGTCCGTTGATTCCTCTTCATATTATGCTAATAACGTTCGTTCGTATACAACAAAAAGTATTCGGTCACTGTAATGTTTTACTGTATATTTCATATAAAAGACATTTTTTCAAAACATTATTGCAAGGTGAATTCTTGTCCGAAATTTCTGTATCCGTATCAGACATTTTATCATTCTTCATGATAACAAAGTACTACAGAAGTGCTGTCAAATCAAGCAAATATGCATGTTGTTCCTGCAATAAATTCTAAGAACAATCAGAAGCTGATTACTACATAGATCTGACATATCTGCTGTTTCAGGAAAACAGCTAAAAATATTTATCAAACAAATATTGCAGTATAAATACTAGGCAGATTAAAGAATCATATCACACCTTGGGAGTTATCCATCGTTGGTAACCCAATACTGATCAGGTTTGATTTGGGTTTATAGTGTTTAACGCCACTTTCAACAATATTTCAGTTATATCGTGCTGGTCAGTTTTATTAGCGGAGGAAACCGCAGTATTCAAGGAAAACCACTGATAAACTTTGTCACATATGTTATATCCAGTACACCTCGCTATGGATGGGGTTTGAATTCACAACCTTAGTGAAGATAGGCACTGATTTCACAGGTAGGTTTTAAATGTAACCCTTGTAAAAAATATCTGGACACAAAAATATCAAAATCAACCAAGATATGGATGATATCCACTGCATGATGAATGTTGGGGTGGGGTGTGGGTAAAAAATGTGTTGATATTGAAATACAGTCCTCATCACAAAAACCTGATAATGCCTTCAAATAAAAAAAAAAGGACATACATAAAAATGTGGCAGCAAATCTATCAATAATGGAAAATATATATCTATATAAGGTGTAACAAGCAAGGTAAGACAAAAATACAATGGTTTAATCCTTTATTTCTACAAATAAATTACATAATATCACTGTTCTTTCCATAAACAAAAATATCTATTTAGATATGAAATGGGGGAGTGAATATGATTACAAATTTTGATTACTTGTTCATTTTTCACAATTTACAGAGGTAATTTCTACCAATGTCAATGTATTAAGAAACTTCACTTTACAATTCCAATTTTGCTATCTGCTTTTTGTTGTAAAATTAACTGCATTAAATGCATAAATTTACAATAGATAGAAAAGTGGATCTTAAAGAGTACAAGTATGACATATGTCGTAATCAGATATGAAACATGACTTGTAAAGATGCTATTGAAAAAAATTAGTATATTTTAAACAATAGCTATATTGTTATATTAAATAAAAGGCTGTTGGCCACTGGTCCCCCGACGCCAAGGTTATATCGTAAGATTAAATTTTGAAACTACTGTAAACTAGATGGTCAG
>MJUT01049894.1:276980-287631 GCA_002080005.1 Gigantidas platifrons | reverse complement strand
TATCGAACTTGACCTAGATATTCATAAGATACACTTACATACCAAACCTAGCTTCAATCTGACTTTTCATTCATAAGTTATCATCTGGAAACCAAAAAGCACACGGACGGACGATACCCATTTCTATAGTCCCCTTCGAAGAAGCGTCGGGGGACAAATATGTTTGTTAATGATCGCAACAAAATCTGAGTTATCTCCCTTTGTATGACTATCTTCTAACCAAAATTTAATTGCTAGAAGGTACTTCTTTATACATTTGGGAGATTAGATTGTATCATGAAAGAAGCAATTTGTTACACAAATTATGCTCTTATTTTGGAGATTTTTGTTTGTTAAATATTAGTTTTTTTCTCTGAAGAGAACAATGTTTACACAGTTTAAAAATCTGCTTATTTTCTCTCAAAAACATGCTTGTCCATATCGAAAGTTGGGTAAGTTGGGACACATTTTGATTAATAAATCTGTAATTTTGTGTGTGTATTGTTTTCCTATTATGAAATATTAACCAAGGATAAATTTGTTAACAACTGTTTTATTAAATATTCCTCGCTATTTCTATGAATTTAATCCTCCCATTGTTTAAAAAAGGATCAAACCATTTGGATGTTATGCTGTATCCACAGCGACATACCTAATGTACAATTTATAACCAAAATTATTCTTTATATAGATTTTCTTTTGTAAACAAACAGAAACCTCCTCCCTTCAATTTTAGAGCACACCTTAAACTACCCTACCATTATTAACACAATGAGTAAAAAGTATTAGAGGCTAACTCACACTGTATATTAATATTAACACTTCCTTAACCATAATATACACAAATGTCTACAATATGATTTTTTGTATTAAATTGGTTATAAAATATGTTTATGGAAATAAAATGTAACAAATGTACCTTCTTTCATTTTGTTGCTGATAATTCAATTGTCTCCCCTAGTAAAATCATATTTATCTCCCTTTCATTATTTTGGAATGGGAGTTTTTATCAACTAATTTGTCATAGTACATGTAATATAATCTGAATACAGAAGTAGAAAAGCACATATTACTAAAATGCAATAAATGTACCTTCTTTTATTTCGTTGCTAATGAATCGTTTATCTCCCCTGGCAAAATCATATTTATCTCCCTTTAACACTTTTTTTGTAATGGGAGTTTATCATCAACTATTTGTATTAGTAATACGATCTCAATACAGATATAGAAAAGCACATATTACTACTATAAACCAATCAAAACATCTCAATGACAGACGATAGTATACAAAATATTAAGAAACAGCAATCAATCCTAGATCTATAAATGCAAAACTACAAATATGTATTAACTAAAAATATCAACAATATATCATGCATAAAATGTAAAAATAAAAATACTCAAAAAAATATAATCACAGACATTTGCTTCATCAGAATCTAATTGATGTTTACATGAGCCAAGTTAAAAACTGAAAGTGAATATTCTAACTTGTTACAAAAGGATAACACACATTTTTGAAGTTTGGGCTTTAATATGTACCGGTATCAAATGGCACCTGATTTTACAAAGTGAAACCAAAAAAAGTTGAAATAACCACAAAAAATTCTTTCAATACCAAATATCATACATTTTCCAACAGGATAACCAAATATTTCAAGTTTGCAATTATTTGACATAAATGAAATGAGAGAGGTAGCGTAGACAATGGGGAAATTGAGACATGTACAGATGTAGAGAAAATACCTTAATATACCTGCTACACAATGTAGGTGACAAAACATGTACCGGTATTAAACCTATCTATTTAGACCAAATAAAGTTAACTCACAGGATTCAACACTTTTATTTACTTGCTACATAATGCAGGTGACAAAAAATAAATTAAACCTCCCAATGTTAGACAGATTAGTTAAACATTTAAAATTGGGGAAAAAATGTGTTCTTGCATGACCAAAAATTACACTAATTCTGGTAAGTTAACTTTTTTTTACCATCTATGCGATGTATTTAAAAAAAAAAGAAAAAAAAAGACATGCATAAATCAGAGAGATTTAAGTCGATTATCCGTTCAAATATTCTAAATGGTCTTGACAAATACAGAATATTTCTTTTTAAATTATTTTCAATCTAACATTCTGTTAAGATGACTGCTGATGAGAAATATTTCGTTGCATCGTTGTGTAAATAAAAAATATGTCAAGTATTACTAAAATCTCTTTCAAATGATTGTTATTATCAAACATATTAACAAAAACATAATGTAAGGCCATACAAAGTTAATTTCTTGGTTCTCAGGCCCGCCCGCATGTGGAAATTCGTCGCTGCATTGCCGATTTTTTGGCAAAAATAGTAAAAAAAAATATTTAAATGCGGTAGCGCTGTCCGTATGGAAAAAACAACCGCATCCGTTTTTCTCTTATATCGCATGGTCGGTGAAATGCTTTAAAACGCATCATGCTTAAATGAGATTTAAAGCATCGTTATAACAATGTATAAATAAAAAACGTGTTTCCGTTTGACATTTAGACAAAATGTCAATCGTTTCTGTGCAAATTCGGCACAAATGTTTGCCAGTTTTACCAGGAAACATAATAGGGGGCTTCTCCGAAGCTTGTACCTTATTGGAATTGTTTACGGAGATAAAAAATGGTACGTTGGGACCAGCGGATTGGACGTTTCCATAAAAATTAACCACTTGTGATGTTTCTGCCACCATCAGAAGAAATAAAATTGAAATTTTCAATAAAGTAATGAAAAGATTTATACATTGCCATATTTTTCACAAAAAAAAAGAAAAGAAGAAAAAATGCGCCCTCATCACTTTTTACAGCAGTAAAAGGATAAAAAAAAATGCCGCCCTCCCTCATCAATTTTGACAAAAAAGGGCCTGAGAACCAAGTAATTAACTTTGCATGGCCTAAAATATATTTTTTTAAATCAGCAGTATGGACGGATTACTTCCCTTTGAATATAAAAACATTTCAGAACAAAGAGAAAAGTAAAACAACAATTTTCAATAACAAACAACAACAATCACTAAATCACTAGAAAAATAATAATTTTAACAAAAACAAAAACTCCTGTATCCTCAACATAAGTAATTCAAGACACAATATAATTGTTGAAAAAAGTTAATATTCAAAGCAGGTATTGTCTACATATAGGCTTAATAATACTCTTTAAAAAAAGTATCAAATATATATATATACCGGTATATAAAAACAAAATACAAAAACAAAAAAAACTTGATTTGAAGATGATTGTTGAAACAAAAATATCTTAGTCAAAATATTTGCAAAAATATACCTTGCAATTTTTTATGTATGCAGTTTCCTTAATGCATAAAAGTAAATTTAGAGCTATACTTTGAATAACTAAAACATTTTTTAATCTTTTCTACTTTACTGATTACATAAGGCTGTACATATGTATATTATATAGATCTACACACTATTAAGAAAAATTAACATGAAAATCAAGCACAGGTACCTAATTTTGTGTAAATAAATACATTTTTTGAGCTCTATATAATTTCATTTAAACTGGTACCCTGATTTTCCTTTTGATATTTCATATCAAACTACAAATAATATTGGTTTGCATTCCCTGTGTCCTAAATCATGTCTGTCCTTATACTGTTACAGTTTCTAACCGTCACTCAGTCAATATGAATCAGGTACCAGAAAAGCTATATCTTGGTCAGTGACTCTATATAACAAAAAAATGTATCCAGTCACATGCAATTTGACTGCTCAAATAGAATCAGCGAAGATATAAATATATTATTTGAAGAAGAAGAAAAAAGACAGTGTAATAATAAACCAGTGAACAGGAACAATAATAACACATGTTTTCATAGAATTTGTGCTATTTCTGAGAATACAGGGTTGGTAAATCTACTTCGTGATGGCAATTATTTTTTAACCATGAACAAGATTTGAAAATATTCATTTTAAACTTAATATAGGTAGGTACAAAACCCTAAATGTCCACTAAATTATAGATTTCTTAATATCAGCCCTGGGAAACATCCAAGAGAGTCCAATATTGATGTTAAGAGGAATGATAATGAGATACATTGCTTCATTTATCTTCCAAACTATAATATGAGTTTAGAATGTCAGTTATCTATTCTAATACAGTATGTCTATAACTTCCGATAAACATACTATATTGAACTTTCTTTTCATAAAATACAAAATAATATATATAAGAGAAACACTTAACAGTTGATTCAAATATCTTAAATAATATGTTCTGGACACTTTTTTGTTTATCTTGATATTAGAGAAAACTCAAGAAATATATGTAGATAAATAACCTATTTTTTGCAACAAAGTCTAAGCAGCTACTTCCTGTGGCGGCACTGGTGCTGTCCATGCTAGTTTAGGTGGTTCTGCCATAATCTGTGTTGCCTCTCTTTCAGGGGCAGTTTGTGTAGCCTCTCTGTGAAAGGTGGCCTCCTGTGATATGGTAGGTGGAGCCTGAGTTGGAGGGTGTGGCATAAATCCATCAGTTGTAGCAGATGGTACATTCGGTTTTGATGAATTTGATTGAGGAGCTCTGGGACTTGTTACCCAATTTAGACATGATGCAACTGTCTCTCTTCTTCCTAGAGAAGCTTTTGCTGACATGGCCCTGTTTTTCCTGTTTAAAAGACTAAGTTTTAAAGCCTCATTATTACTTGCATCAATCACTCCCTTATTGGGCCCTCCTTCACTATGAGCGTAGCGGTATGTTGATGTAGGAACACCATCAAATGAAGTTTTTGGCCGTTTAATAATTATTTGTGGCACAGGAACTGGTACTGCTACTGGTACCTGTCTGCCATTTGATTTATATTTAAAGTCAACTCTATATGTAGAAACTACAGGTCGTGACCTTTCTACATATTCTTTTTCTGGCATCCAAGTGATGAAATCTTGCTTGAAATTGTAAGTCGCATTCGGAACTCTCTTCCTGCCAAGACCCTGAAATATAACACAGATAGTTTTAGTATCAAAATATATACTGGTACATAATATATGAATGGAGAGTATACGAGTTAGATCAGTCATGGGTTGCAAATGATGTTGTCTTTACTAATTTTAAAGGGAGATCACACCTCATTTATTTAGGAATGTGAACCATCCTATATATATATATATCATAGTACATTTTGTAGATGGTTATAGTTTGTTATTTGAGGTATAAGGATGAGTTTTTAATGATATGCTTTATGCAACTAATTTACACAAAGCCATAAACCATTTTTTAAAGACATTTTGGTTACAGTCTAAAACTTTTTATCCCCTCGCCAACAAAGTTGCTAAGGGATATAGTAACTCTATCGCCCGTCCTTCCGTAACATCCTTGTGAACACTCTAGAATCAACATCCTTCAATGGATTTTGACCAAACTTGGTACATACTTAGTCCTTAAGAGAATCTGAAACCCTATTGATATTCAAGGTCAAAGGTCAAGGTCACCACAGCAAATTTTTAGGCGAGGGGATACACCACGCTTTGCGCTGCCCTTGTTATAACATTTATCAACCATTTTTAACTGAATTTTACCATACTAATTACTCCCTTGTAACAATACAAATAATAACTTTCCTTGACAACCTTAATATTATATATGTTGATGTGTTGCTGATTAAATAAATGAGTCTTAATCTCATCAGACTAAAACAATAATATGATAAGTTTAGCCATAACATTGATTAATTGTTGTTTAACAGCAATTGAGCAGTAATTTAGCTATATTTATCAGGAGAATCAGCTAACAAACAATAAAGCAACATCTGGGAAACAAGAGCCCATGGGCTACAATGCTCATCTGAAAAATATAGCAAATTCTGTGCTTTTATACACAAAAATTTGACTCCATTTTCATTCCTATACTTTGGTTATTTAATTTAATTAAATTCTTTAATATAAACAAAACAAGTTGGCCAACTTAAAATTTAAATTGTCGCCTTCAAGATTTTAACTTCCACAACGTCTTAAATAAAAAAAATGAACATATTAACAGTATCAGTAATAAAATATTCTACGAACAAAATTAGTACAATACAGAAGAATAAAACCAGTCCTTGTGCAGTTATTTTAAAAATAACCAAAATAGAACGAAAAACCAGCAGAAATAACGTCCGTAACTAGAGAAGAAAAGGACAAATTTGAATTTTTAATAGAACGTTATTGTCACTGATGGATTTGCCATCTGCTTGAGTGTAATTTGTTACAAATAAAAATACAGTTTCAGATGAAAGATCATTTTTTTTTTTTAATATTCTTTTACAAAACATGTACCGGTATATCTTATTACTCTAGATGTTAAAGATACACACAATACCTTTGATAAAATATATACATCATGTGCTATGAAGACTTAAATGCTGATATAAAATCAGGGTTGTACAAAAATATTGCTCATAGTCTCATACCAAAAACCAGATATGGATCGAAAAATGCAATGTGCTACTATCTCTTTGAGACAAAGCCACTTGTGATTAGCTTATGAAAGAGAAGGTTCCAGATCAACAAAATGGTAATATCTAAAATTTGAGAAGAAATTTTTGAAGTAAATAGTTTTAGGAAAAAAAAGTTTGTGTGACATCTGATGTTTACTTACGATTAAAGTGTGGTCATTAAATTTGTTTATATCCTTCACTTTGATGATACATGTACTTATAAAACAAAACAATAAGTAAAGTTTTAAACTAATTAATGCTTAATCAGATATAACATCCATGACGACATCAGTCGAATTCTAACATCTATAACAGATGGAACATGTTTTTGTATACAATTACACAAGTTGTTCGTACTGTACTGTTCTAATTCTTTCTGTTAAGCCATCTTGCTCAACAATACCTACAGTATGAATCATTTGCAAGCTTATCTAGTCAGTTGTTTACATTCTTAATTGTTAATATTAAGCAATAACGAAAATACAATGTTAGATTCTTCATTTTAATGAATGTCTTTTTTACTCTCCATGTTTACGGCTACATTCTTAATATCCTGTTTGAACTTAATCTGGATTTCATGGACAGGGTGTTTTTAGTTAGATTTGAACCTCCATAACAAAATCATACTTTTTCTCTATCTTATAAAATTACAAGCTTATTCCTCAATATTTGTGGGTATGCTTTGGAAATAATATTATATTTCCATATATCTCCTTTCAAAGAAGCATTTACCGTTTTTGACTTTTTTTAAATCAACAAATTAAGTGGGATTTTTCCATTTTTTTTAACTATAGAAAAAGATCTAAAATGTCTCGGGGTATCCATCTTGAATTTTAATTCACACCAAAAAGCAACAACACTTCTTCAGAGCCAACAGAGGAACATTTCTGACAAGTCTGGTGACTTCACATGAAGTAGTTCTGGAAAAGATTTTCAAAAGTCTCTGCCAAATAGCGGCTAGAGTGACCATCTTGAATTTAGAATCATTCTGAAAAATAACATCTCTTATTCAGAATCCCTAGAAAACATTCTGGTCAGTTTGATGACTTAAAATGCAGTATGTCTGGTAAAGAAGTAAATACTATCTCAGCCAATCAGAGGCTTAAGGACGGACATCTTGGATTTGATTGATTGATTATTCCTTAATGTCAAGCAAGCAGTATTTCATCTATATTCAGGACAATAACATGTATATATATATAAACTATATGTAGAAATAAGGGAAGGGATGGGTCAACGACTTTTGACTGTTACTGAGAAAGTATGAAGAGTTGAGTAGGGACAAAAAATGTATAGTCTTTTGTAAGTGCTACAAAAAAGTGGACCTACTGGTACTTTTCTTAAATCTACCATAGAGGTCATTAGCATGCAGGGAGCATGGCACTCTCCAAACATGTTGTCTATTATGGTCCAGGTTCAGGATTTCCATGCTATAATCTGATATCTACATTTGAGTACCGATTATTATTCAATACTTTGTTTCTCATCTCTACTTCTTGCTTAGTTACCGAATGTTGTTCAGATTTGTTACAATTTTGATCAACAAACCATTTTTATAATAATTTTTCTCCCCGTGTAATATGGTATGTCATGTGGATAAAATTCAAAATTTCAAGCGCTTTATAATAAATACCAATTACCATATAGACAGTGATAATGATTTTTTTTCTTCAAATGTTTGCCCAGTATGTATACCCCACGCATCTCATAAACTAATAAGGTTTAAATACTTTGATAAATTATTCAATAGAAGAACACCATAAGATACAATACAGATTCATCGATCTGTACAACTACAAGTCTATACAATGTTTTACCTTACAAAAACTACCACCAAGTAACTACGTACCCAGCAATAAAATTAAATGGTCTATGTCTTCCAAGCACAACATAAACTTAAACTTTATTTATTAAAATTTCGAAGATATTTCAATCATTTGTTGACATTTTAACTTTTGAAATGTGTCAATTATAGTAAAGTCAAAATAAAATGTTATAAGTAAAATTATTGCTTTCTTTTCATATTGAATTAAAGTTTAAGAAAAAGGGCGTGAAAATCTTTTAAGTATTATTGTCATTGGCTATAAGAAAACTTTTCATTTTAATTTTAAGATTTATTAAATAAATCGAAGGTAGGAAAAATTCCACACTTTCAATCTTTTAAATATTCCAACACCGATTAAATACTACAAGTAAAATCAATTTAAACTATGAATTACCTACACTCTATATTTATTCAACCTTCAATTAAACTACCTATGTATATAATATAATATGATTACCAAAACCACATGATCTCTTGATTTCAATTACCTTTTGCATATGTATATGTAGGGAACTAAAACTATATTCTACAAAACTATACCTTCTTAAACATACCATTTATTTTAAAATACATTCTTAAAATATATTTAAAAAGAAAGCCTTTTCCTTGTACTGCTAAGTACAAATGTATTAATAAATCTGTTTAAATCACTTACAGTAAAATCATATATGACTGCTTTATATTGCTGTAAAATTTCATTCAAATACCATTGGAGTATGGGTAATTGCCTTCAAATACCATTGGAGTATGGGTAATTGCCTTCAAATACCATTGGAGTATGGGTAATTGCCTTCAAATACCATTGGAGTATGGGTAATTTCATTCAAATATCATTGGAGTATGGGTAATTTATTTCAAATACCATTGGAGTATGGGTAATTGCTTTCAAATGCCACTAGAGAATGGGTAATTCCTTTCAAATACCATTGGAGTATGGATAATTTCTTTCAAATACCATTGGAGTATGGGTTAAATTTCTTTCAAATACCATTGGAGTTTTCTTAAACACAGTAAACCCTTTGCTCTGTGTTGCAGTATATCAATTTAATTCTTAAATCAATAAAAGTTAAATTTACCATATATATCAAACAAAATAATACACACTTAATTTATGAAATACAGCCAGTGGAAATAAGTATTTGCTACTTCCTATTTTCCCTTTACATTTCATATAAAACCTAAATTTTGACAAAAAATTATATTGAGGTTGTTTCTTAACAATTTTGTTGAAATTTTCTCTCACAAACAAATTATAGTGAACAATCACTGAACATTCTCCTTAGATGATGGCTAATATTAAAGTACCTGTTCAAAATATAATGCACTATCTAGAAATGATTCCCTATTGTCATGATGAGAAAAAACATGTCTGGCTGTTGGTTGCTGAAAAAAAAAAGAAAGATAAAGATTATTTACATATACAAAAACAAATCCTGCAATTAATTATTAGTGCTTCGTAAAAATGTCAGCCAATCATAAAGTTCACATGATGTCCTGATATTAGCTCAAGTCGAGCAATTTCCCAATTAAATGTGTTGTGGTGATTATGTATTAATTGTTGTATTCGTAATTTGATAAGGCAGTTGGATTTACAACTTCCTATGCAATCAGCGCCTATCACCACTAACATTGCGAGTTCGATTTGATTTGATTTGATTTTGGTGTTTTAACACCACTTTCAGCAATGTCGAGGCGACCAGTTTTAGTGGTGGAAGAAGCCGGAGTTCCCGGAGAGTCACCTCCTTCCACCACCAACCATGGGCAAGCAACTGGTCAACTTTATCACTTGCGGCTGCAAGTCGAGTGCACCCTTTTTGTAATTTACAAAGCCGGGCGCGAACCCACACCGTATTGGTGATAGGCTTGTATGAGTTGTTAGGTAACCCAACTACCTAACTCATTGAGCCACCCGGGCCCTTCATTGTGAGTTCAAACCCCGCTCAGTGTATTCAATACAACATCATGTGATAAAGTTTGTCAGTGACTTGCAAAAGGTCTGTGGTTTTCTCCGAGCTCTCTGGTTTCCTCCACCAATAAAACTGACCGCCACGATATAACTGAAATATTGTTTTAAGTGGCATTAAACACCATAAACCTACACCTACATAAAAAAAATCTCCCAAGCTCCTATTCCCGTAAATCAAAGCACAGACAATACAATGGCCAAAAGAAAAAGGATAGAAGACAAACAACGGCAGATAAATAAAAGGCTGTTGGCCACTGGTCCCCCGACGCCAAGGTTATATCGTAAGATTAAATTTTGAAACTACTGTAAACTAGAGGGTCAGGTGAGCCTGTATCACTCATAATTCTGAAAGGGGACCATCCAAGGACCATTTTGAAGTAAAAAAAGGGGAGTAACTCTGGTTAGATTTGTCGAAAAATCATCA